>JAQZBX010001283.1:0-85319 GCA_029593785.1 Cabassous unicinctus
GGGAGATATAGAGCAACAATTCTGCTTCAAATTATTTCAAAATAAGAAGTTTGAAAATTTAAGTGATTACTCCTTATGTGAATTAAGCTAAACTAAATACCTGCCAGTTGTTCAGGTATCAAAGTATTAAGGGATATTATAAAAATTACTAAATGAGTTTAGGCACAGCCAATGGGAACCCCAAATGGCCTGTGTATTAGGCAGAAGCCCAGATCCCAACAACCAGGAAGGGCAGCACTGGCCTCTGGGCAGCCCAGGCTGCTCAGTTTCCCAGCAGGTAAATAAAGGAGTAAGTGCCATTGAAGAGGTAAATTCTGTCATCCTTAAGATTGGGGGTGAAATTAGAAAATCACCCAGGCTCCCAGCTACACTAGTTGCTCAGTCACCCACCACCTAACTTCCCTGAAATTCAAAATGTGGACCCAAACCCAGACATACCCTGCTTCCGCGAGCACATGTTTCACCGGCACACCCTGGCCAGACCCCTTCACCTCACTTAGAGGGGTCCCATGACTGGAGCCCCCAACGTGGGAGTCCATTCTTTCCAGACCTCACACAGAGGATGGGAGTCTCCCCACAGCTTTGCAGGGTCATCTCTCTCCCCTGGACCCCCTCCACCCTCTGCATCAACACCGACCCCCCACCCAGTGCAGACCCCTGACCTGGACGACAGCTTAGGCCACGGTGGAAGTCTTCACCCTGATGGTCTGGGGTGGGCAGGATTGACCTCGAACAGGACCAGTCCTGCAACAGGCAACAGCCTCAGTGGCCATTGGCAAGTGTGAGCCATTTGCTACTAGTCAAGATCCTGTCTCTCTGGCAATGCAGGGGCGGGGTCTTGGCAATCTTAGGCAGGCAGAGAAAGCAAGAGCCAATGTTTTCTAAGCTAGTGGGCTCTAGTTGTCCTGACCAAAGGGAAATGGGATTGGTTTGTTACTAAGCAGGAACTGTAATTAAAGAATATTAAATAACACATAGAAGAGAAGGAAACCAGAAAACCATTAGTTGGGACTTTATGATAGATGACAAAATATTTTCTGTAAACCAAATTTAAATATTTTATTTGCCCTCCTATGCCCACCAGGGTTCCACTGTTCTCCAGGCTCAGCCACACACTGTTGTGGATTTGGGCAGTACGTCTGCCTCAGGCCACCCACATTCAGGCATCAGTTTATCCTTTAAGAGCCCTGACAACACAGTGCAAATGACAAGGCTCTGTCCTTGCACTTTAGGGGAACAAACAGCAGTTATCTCAGGATGCTGTCTAAGAAACTCGTAGACACACTGAAATTAACAATGTTTTCTCCGTTATTTGTGCCTTAAATTAAATTACATTAAATTAATATATTTTGGATAAAGGAGTACTCTATTCCCATGGGTAGGAATGTAAAGGCTTGGCTTGTGGGGTTTCTGATCAGTGATCTGCAGGGCAAGAGATGGTTAGCCTGTAAGCTAAATAACTAGAAGCTGAAGTATCTGATGGATTTTCATGGTTCAGAGTAGGGGGCAGGGGTGTCAGAGATGTTAGACTTATTAGGCCAGTGGTGGTTTGGTTAGCAATGGGATCTTTTTACTTCGAGTTTGGGTCTGTTTTGTATGAGATGCAGGGTAAAGGTGTATGTGAAATAAAATCTGTTGCTCAATGATCTTGAGTCTTTAAAGACAGTGATGTGTGATCTGCTGAGTCAGTGGTGCTGGCCTATTAAGTACATAATGGGGATCTGTGGGGTCACTAATGGAATTTCACCCCAACCTGATCCCTTCTCACACTTGCTTCCCTGAGAAAAGCACATTCATCCTTCTAGGATAAAAGAAGTCATCTCTGACAGGAAAATTAGTTGATGAAAATTCCAAAGTGATTAACATCCTGCCAGTGTGTCTTGCAATTAAAAATACTAAAGGCACACTAAATTTTATATTTTTTTGAAATATACATGCCAGAAAGTGCACAATTATGTACAGTTGATATTTCACAAGATGAAAAATTACTTAAAAAAACCCCATTTAGCCCCATTTTAACAACATCCAGGTAAAGAAACCAAACATTATCTGAATCCCTCCTGTCCCCTTCAAGGGTTTATCCCTCCCAAGATTAACCCCTGTCATGATTACCCATGCTGTGAATGTCTGCTCTTGAATTTTATATAAATGGAATTGTACACCATAACTCAATCTTTAACTTAACATTATATTGTGAAATTTACCCATACTTTTGCATTTGGTTGTTCATATTGCTGGATAGTATTCTGTATGTGTTTGCTGTTATTTATTCTTTCTTCTGTGGACAAAAACTGTATTTGGCTATTACAATGAGGTTGTGAATATAGAATAAATTAAACCTTAACACCAGAGACAAATGAACCCCAAGGACCAGCAAACATGAAGACTTCACTAGAAGGATTGGATTTGTGTTTAGAAAAGGCTCTGGAATTGGTACATTGACAACAAGCAAAACAAACAGAAAACCAACTCAGGGAAGCTGATGTGACTCAGTGGTTGAACATCAGCTTCCCTCTTATGAGGCCCCATGTTCAATTCCCGGCCCCTGGTACCTAAAAAAAGAAATTGTTCTTCCATTGCTAGAATAGGTCCATAAGGGAATAATAATAAGTCTACTTTAGTCCATTGTTCATTCCTCTATCTTGAGAACTTTGGGATAGTGATGCCCACTCTGTTTCTAATTCAGAGGGGGCTTAGATCCCATGGGGCAGGTGGGTGGAACTATCTGGTTTGCAGTTGCAGACACTCTGTTCCTTGGGGTGGGCATTGTCCATCTTGATCCCCTTGTTAGTTGTCCTGGGTAAGTCCAGTGAGCTGGAGAGTAGGTGTGGCAACTCTGCTGAGATTCAGGGCTCAACTGGCACTTGAACAGACCAAAGATTTAAGTCTCTGGTACATACATTTAACAAGTATAGTGCTTATTATATGTTCAAATAAAAGGGGTAGAAGAGCCATGTGTAGGGAACCTGTAAATGAGTCTAACCTTGTTATACTGGGGAGCATAAATTCCAAAGTAAGGCCCACTGAAAGGGTCCTGAATTCCTGAGCTTGTCTGCCCTGCTTATAGTTTCTAGATATCTCTAGAGCCCTCAGGAGCCCCACTGTTTGAGACACTGTTCACTGTGTCAGTCAAAGAGATCCTGCTGAGCCATGCATAAGCCTAACCTCTGGAATGACCTCCCAACTCATTTTGAAATCTCTTAGCCATAAAAACTCATTTGTCTTTAATATTTCCTCCTTTTGATCAAGGTCTTATTCCAGATGCATTGTACTTAGTTTTAAAAAATAAAGTTGCCTTTAGTGAGAAGTTGTAACTATTAGGAAGTCAACTCTGCCAAAAAAATATTGTTGCTGATGTTTAAATGTCTTTTATGGCTACACAGTATATATTTTTAAGTTATGACACAATATAGATAAAAAGTGAAACAAATAGTTCACATAAGTTTAATTTATAAATAATACTTAGAAAATATTGTTTTGGGAAGTACAGTTTGTTCAAGTTTCTATTTGAGTTTAGATTTAAATAGTAGCAGTTTCTTCCACTACAGGGAGACATTTCAAACTTTCTATGGAAAAAAAAAAGCCCTTATCTCTGCTTTTATCTTTGAGTTCTTTGACATGGAATAAGTATATTACAAAATGTTTTTTTATTGTCCTTTTGGTGGACTTTTCCATTTCTTCTAATTTGGGGCAGTATGAATACAGATATTATGAATATCCATGTACAAGTCCCTTTTCTAAACATGTGTTTTCATTTCCCTTGATGAATACATGGGAGTAGAAAAGCTTAATCATATGGCAGGTGTATGTGAAATTCTTTTTAAAAAGATATTGAGGTATAATTTACATGACATAAAATTCATAAAGTTAAACAATTTTTGGTTAACGTACAGAGTTGTGCAACCCTCATCATGAACCAATTTTAGAACTGTTCCATTACCCCCAATTTTCATTTTGTAATTTCCTCTATCAGCTGCATTTGACACAGCTCACCCCCCTTGAAAGGCTTCCATCAGGTAGTTTCTGGTTCACTACTCTCTCCTGCTTGTTACTTTGTTATTTATCTGACTTCACTGCCCTTTTCCCTCTGCCTCTTAATGGGTTATGATTTCTTCAAAACCTTCAGCATGAGTGTTTCCTCAGGGCTCAGTCCTTGGACTCCTTTCCTTCTTCAGCACTATGTTCACTGGTTGGAGCATCTTGCTTAAACACTGTCTATACTGGCAGGACTACTATATTTATCCACCCCAATACTTTCCAGGCAGTACTGATACGATACACACACTGCTGTTTCATGACACCTCTGTGTGGATGTCTAACATGCCAACACAGAACTCTGAGCTTTTCCCAGGGACCTGCTCCTCCTCTGGCTCCTGCTTTCCCTCTACCCCACATACATCCCATCTGCTTATCCTATGCCCCATCATCAGAGCAAGTCCACATCTCTCCCTTCTCTTTGCCTCCACCTTTTTCCCCTGCATGGTCCTGACTATGACAGGATGACTGTGATTTCTTCTTTCTCATTTTCCCTCTTTCCCTTACATTTGCTTAAATGCATAGGAAAAAGTGTGTTTTGCTGTTGTTTGCAGTGTTCTATTTATTGTGCATTAAAGAAAATTTATTAGTCACGGTGATCAAATATGCAATATCTATGCTTATATTGTTTCTGCTTATTATATCAATTCCAAGAGTTCTAAAAAAAGAAATCCCCAAGACTAACATATTGTATTTCTGTCACGTTTCAAAAGCCATTCTATTAGTTGTGTATACATTTTAAATACTTTCCTGGGGATTCAAGCCTTTTTATCAATATGAAGGACACTCAATATCTAGTATTTTCCTTAGTATCTCCTTTCTTTGATATTGACACAGTGAAATAAAATTTACTATTTTTAAAGTTTTACATGGTATATTTTTTTCCACCTTTTAATATCAACTTTGCTGTATGTCATAGATGAATTTCTTATATATTTCCTTTTAAATCCACAGGGCACTTTTGATTGTTTAAGAAGAACATTTATATTCATTATAATAACTATTAAATATAAATTTAATATAATTACTTACTCAAATCGGCCTTCTTTTCATGTGCTGTTTGTGCTTTCTGTTCTATGTTCTTTTTTCCTCCTGAATGCTTTCTTTTGGACTGGCTGTTTTTGGTCAGTTTTTCTCTTCTGTTTATATGGATGAGAAGCACTATTTTAAAATTCTTTTGGAGATTACCTGAGAAATTTCTCAGCATTTTTGCTTACAATCGGAAGTTAATTATTCTTTCTTGACTTCACAAATAATGTATTTTAAGACACGTTAGATCCATTTACTCATCTTATGAAATATATTATTTTATGGTGTATTTTAATACCTTATTGATGTTCTAGCTCACAGATATCATTATTATTAGTTTATAAATTCAATATAAGGTGTGGGAGGTGGGGAACATGGGAATCCCTGTAATTTTTGTGTAACATTTATGTAATCTAAGCATTTAAAAAAAAAAAAAAACTTTATTGGGAAATTTCCAGGTGTCTATCACACCCCATGTCATGTGATATTACTTTACAATGGATATTTATGTATTCAGATTGTATATGTGTCTTTATGTGTATCTGAAATGCTGATGGCAGTTCAGCATTGCGAGTGATCTGACTGGAATTCCACACACATATTAAACTTAATATAAACAGTTAAAAAAAATTCAGTATACATTAACAACCCATCCTGCATTTTGAACCATCCATCTGCAATCATTTTCATTCTTCCTGAAGAATATCCTATCACATTTCTTTTAAAATGAATTGCTGCTAGCAAACTTTCTCCATTTTTACTTGCCTGGAAAAAGTGTTTATTTCTCCTATCGTTCAGGACTTCTTTTCCAGTGTAGAATTCTACTATGGCAGTTACTTTATAATAGCAATGTAAAGATCTAATGCCTTCTGTCTTCTGTTGTTGGTGTTGGTACTCAGCTCTTCACTTATTACTGCTTTATTGCTTTTATCTTTATTTTTTAGCTGCTTTTACTTTTTTTTCAAGTTTTGCAATAATATGTTCTAAGTGTGCATATATCCTGATTTTTCCTTCTAGGTTTCATAGAACTACTTTAATCTATGAAACAGTCTTAACAATTTTTGACAATTGTTAGACATTATCTCTTTAAATATTGCTTCTGCCCTAGTCTACCTTTAGTTTCCTACTAGCATTGCCACCTAAATATATATTATAACTTCTGATTATGTCCTCTATTGTTCTAACATTCTTTCATTCTCTTCTATATTTTCCATTATTTTCTCAGGTTTCATATTTTTTTATATTTTTCAAAGCTTATTCTTTTCTTCCTCATTCTAATTTCTGATATATTTAATCAATTTTTCCTATTCTTTGAATTCATTGTTCAATTGTATGTTTTAGTTTTTTTTTTAGTTTTGGCATGTATATAATATATTACATATATATATTTAATTCTTTGTGTCACATTTTTAATTTTCCAGTTCAGTCAAAATTTCCAACTTTATCTTTTATGTCTTTCAAGATAATAAGTATAGATACTTTGCATGCTCCATCCAGTATGCCAATAACTAGAGTTCCCAAAGTATGGTTTTGTTGCTTCTCATTCATATTGTCTTCTTTCATTTTTTACCTGGTTATTTTTTTATTGTGTTAAACATTGTATTTCAAAGCTGTATAAATGATGTGATGCCTACAGTGATGCTAATCTCCTTCAGAAGGATATTTACTTTGCTTCTTTCAGGCCCTGTGGACATCAGCAGTCCAGGACTAAATTCATCCAATTTGAAGACTTGAGGTTTTAAGGACTGTTTTACTTTTGTTTTACACATATACCCAGAGAGCTGTCTATCAGGGGCTCCAAAAAAGTAGTGAATGGATAACAGATTTTGCTCTTGTTGACCCTAGACTTTGTCATTTGTATCTATAAGGCCTTGATGTTACCAAATGCAATCCTAAGCCTCTCTTCTTTTTAACTAGACTAAAACAGGACATAAGCAACCCTGAGTACTGATTCATATTTCTGGATTTCTATATTTTTCTAGACCTTGGTCCAGTAATCCCACACTTTATTAAATAAAAAGAAACAGGATGCTTATGGGGGGAAAAGTAATGCTTTGATGAGGTTTGCTTATTGTCACCATGGAAACTCAGTCTGAGGACATGGGGCATGGCTTCAGAGAGTGGAAGACAGACAGTGGAGGAAGGGAGGGTTTACAGCCACCTGTGCTTAAGCAGCGCCCCCCATGGACTCAGGAGACCCTTATTAATCCCTGCCCCCTGGGCTAGGAACACTGGCATGGAGATCTGTTGTTTCCCAATGGGAGTGTGATGCTGATACACAATAAACTCACTTACAGACTCTGAATATCTCCTGTCTAGACAGTGAGGAGTGTCAGGGAGATAGAGGGGAGAGTATTCTTGGCAGGCAAGACCTTCCAGGCAGGGAATCAGGCAGGGGAGACACATGGTTTTGGGACTAGTGTAAAGTCACAGCTGTCCCATGGTGATGTACCCTGAACCTCAGGCAGGGATTGGCCAGTTGGGTGGGGACAAAGCTAAAAGCATGGGACACAGGGTCTGATGCAGACAGAGGAGACTGGTCACAGAGGAGACTCTCAATGTTCACATGTAATAACCTCTTTCATCCCAATTAAAACACTATGAGATGGATAAAGCCCTCCCTATTTTTCAGATAAGGGAAATAAGGAAATAAGGAACCACTGAATTGTGGTTAACAGAACAAATATAAGAACATTCTCTCATAAAAAATAAAAAAATTATATATAATAGTAATACAGGGTGTTAATAAAGGATGGGTTGGGGAAAATACACCAAATGTTAGCTATGGAATACAATTAGTAATAATATTTTGATGAGACTCTTTCATCATTGTAACATGTTACACAACATTACACGGTGTTGGTGGTGAGGTGATGAATGGGAACTCTGTAGGTTATACATAATTGTTTTGTAATTTCACAACTTTTGATATAACCTTATTGTTTATGTATGTAAATTCATATATGAATGATAGTCTTCAAAAGTTAATTGAAGAAAGATTAAAATGGAAATTTTTGTTTATATATTAAATACAATAAATTTTTTAAAATGTCTAAAAATTTCAACAAGAACACCTCACCAGAGAAAATATAAAATGGATAGCAGGTATATAAAATGATACTCAACATCACTTAAGGCAAAGCCTAACCCAGAGCTGTAGCTCTTGGCAATTCACAGAAGGCTAAGAGAGGTGAGGATTCTGCAGAAGAAAAGTTTGAAACTAACAGAAACTGCTTCATGAAGTTTAAAGAAAGAAACTGTCTTCAAAATATAAAAGTGCAATGTGGAGCAGCTAGTGCTGATGTAGAAGCTGCACAAAGTTATCCAGAAGATCTAGCTAAGGAAATTGATGAAGGTGGGTATATTAAACAACAGATTTTCACATAGACAAAAGAATCATCAATTGGAAGAAGATGCAATCTATGATTGGCCTAGCTAGAGAAGTAATTACCTGACTTCCAAGCTTCAAAGGACAGGCTGACTCTCTCGTTAGGGTCTAATGCAGCTGATGACTTTAAGTTGAAGCTAGTGCTCATTTACTATTCCCAAAACCATAGGGCCTTTAAGAATTATGCTAGTTCTACACTGCCTGTGCTCTATCAGTGGAATAGCCTGGATGACAACACATCTGTTTAAACATTATTTATTGAATATTTTAAGCCCGTGTTGAGAATTATTGCTCAGAAAAAATATTGCTTTCTAAATATTACTACTCATTTACAATGCACTTGGTCGCTCAAAGGCTCTGTTGGAGATGTACAGCAAGATTAACATTGTTTTCCTGCCTCACAACACAACATCCATTGTGCAGATCATGGAACAAGGAGTAATTTCAACTTTCAAGTCTTACTATTTAAGAAATATATTTTGTAAGGCAGTAGCTGCCATATATAGTCATTCTTCAGATGGATCTGGTCAAAGTAAATTGAATACCTTCTGACTAGGGTTCACCATTTTAGATACCATTAAGAACATTCATGATTCATGGGAGGAGGTCAGTATATCAACACTAACAGGAGTTTGGATGAAGTTAATTCTAACCCTCATGTGTGATTATGAGGGTTTCAAGATGCAGTGCAGGAAGTCACTGCAGAAGTGGTAGAAAAAGCAAGAGCACCAGAATTAGAAATGGAGCCTGAAGATGTGACTGAATTGCTGTATTCTCATGATCAAATTTTTAACAGATGAGGGTGCCTTCTTATGGATGAGGAAATAAAGGGGTTTTTTGAGATTAAAAAAACTCCTGGTGAAGATGCCTTGAGCATTGTTGATATGAAAATAAAGGACATAGAACATTGCTTCAATTTAGTTGGTAAAGCAACAGCAGGGTTTGAAAGGATTGACTCCAGTTCTGAAGCACGTTCCACTGTGGGTAAAACGTAGTAGTCAGTTTATTGATGTTTCTAAATTAATTTTGCTAAGATTATATGCCTTGTAATACTTTCTTACTGATGCCACTGTTTGCTTAGCATGTTAATCAACTATTTTTTATTTTGTTTTATTTTTAATCTAATATTTTGACAGATATTTCCTTCAATACCAGGAGAACCCCAACAAAAATGAAAATAAATAAGCAAACAAAACAGAAGGAATCAAACAACAACACTTTGAAAGGCTATTTTTGCAGATTTTCTTTTTCCTGGAATTCCCATCAATATTTAGTCAGACATGCACTGAGACTAGAGATCAGTCTTACATAAAAACCTAGGTCCTTCTCAGGTATTTTTGAGCATGTATCTTGCCCTGGCTTATGAGTGTGAGTTTGCAAACCACCCCCTTGTACACAAGTGCTCTTGAATGCCCTAATTTTCCAATGAAACTACACCCCAGCTCTTTCTACCTGGTCAAGGCCCTCTACTGTATATCTCAAATGTAATCTCCCTCCAGTCATTTGTTGTTTATTCATTCCCTTATAGTGTTTTTGATCATTGTCTTCCACTTATCCATGCCCAGTGAGTGCTGATATATGCAAAACAGACAGCAAGCACACTGGTCAGTCCTTCAAGTAGCTACCTATTGGGTTAGATCACAATTGTACACTAATTTGCAAGTTCCAGAACCAGGGATCACATGCTTCCCATTCTCAAAACTACTGCTGAGCCAGTGATATAGTGGACCAAGGGCTGGTAAAAGCACCCAAGATATTTCCTATAATTTTAAACTTGTCTTTTTCTTGATTTGGTATTTGCTTATTGCTATAAACTATTGACTTATTTACTGAGTTAGTTCTGGAAAAGTTGGTTCTGCCTTGTTTTATTTATTTTTCATTGTTTCTGTTGGGGGGGTGGGGGTTGACATTGCCTACTCTACCATCTTTGCTGATGTTTGTACATTTTTTGGCATCTTACATTCTATATTGAATTATTCATTTTAGTTGAGTTCCTCCATCTTGTTAAAAGGAATTCCCATGATTTGAACATATGTCTAGTAGTACTTTTATATACATAATTGAAGTGTTAACTTAAAAAATAGCAGCTAAAATGTATCATAATTTAAGATAGAGGCTGATGATTGTGGAGGTAACAGGAGACACCTAAACAGTGTCATAGGTTCTATGACATAAGGCCTAATTATACTGATATCAGAGGATCCTCAAGGACATGGCTCAGAGAGAGCACTACAGTGCTAAGTTCACACCTTGAAGATTTTTCACATTCAAAGCTTATAATCAGCCTAAGTTCCCTTTCTTCAAACTGAGATGAAAATGAAAGATCATAGCATATTTGAGTAGAGCCTCTATGAAAATTAGAGACCAGGTCAATAACAAATTCATGGCTAGAATTTCTTGGTCTCAGAGATGTAATCCAAACCAAATAACTGTGTTGGGAGGATGAGGGCAGATGAGAAGTTTACAAGGATGCAGTGGGGGTTGGGTTGCATGAAAGTAAAAAATGCAGGCATATTATTAGAAATATGGAAATATGTGCCTCAAAAAAACATATCAATAAAATAAGTAGATAATTATACAGAAGGAAAAGGATGGGACAATGCTCTATGTTACAACAAATATTACATATTATTTTTATACTCACTGCACAAAGAATTTTCTTAGAATTTAAAATAAATATATAAATAAAATCATATAGGGTAAGTTGTTTATTAATGAAACTGATTTGTATCTGTAGCGTTACCCAGGAAGCAAAGCACAAATAATGGGAAACAGAAAAATGCCCTAAAATGTAAGTTGTACTAATTATTCTTCCACACTACTTTTTTGCACTGACTGATGGAAATAGAAATACAGATAGAGTTATAGATACCTGTAGATAGAAGCACTGAACAAAAACATATATAAATAAGGTATGAATAAGTAGATAAAATAAAATATAAAGAAGCATGAACTAATTATTGGTCTCTATGCACTATAAGAAATAAAACACAACTTTAACATTAATATTACTTTTCTCAATATTTCAACTTGATTCTTTGCAGATATAATTTTCATATTTCACATATTTAACATTCCTCAGGTTTGCTTTAGTGTATTTGTTGTTATATATTATGATTTTAAATTGGGATCCATCTATTCTAAGACATCTGCTTCCTATGTCATGTGTTGTCCAGACATTTTTTCTCTTTGAGGTAGGTGTGCTGCTCTGTTGTCTCATATATTGGTCCTTGAACTACATCCTCTGTATGATCACATACCCTCTAGATGTATTTGGAGGAGATTGAATATTTGTTTTGAAACATAGCAATGTCCTGTCTCTAGTTTCCCCTAAATAACATATATGAATGTAAAAACAAATTAGATGACTGTGATAGATTTGAGTTATGTATCCCAACTTTAAACATGTTCTTAATTTTAATCTGGGTCCATGTGGATGTGAACCCATTGTAAATAGGTCTTTTTGAAGATGTTATTTTAAATTAAATTGTAGCCAACTGAAACAGGGTGGACCTTAATCTGGAATACTGGAAGCATTAGAAAGAGAAGAAAGTGGAAGCTAGGGTTAGAGAAGACCATAGGGAGAAGCAAAAAGCCAGCAGGAACACAAAAGAGAACAGAGAGGAGATCACCTAGTGATGTGAGACACATGTGCAAGCCATGGAACCTCAAGAATTGGAGCAGCAGGTGCTATAGACTCCAGGAGGAAGCAAGCCTTCGAACCTCCAAAAGCATGAGAAATCCCCATTGTAAGCCAAGTTCCAAGGAACTGGAGGTCGATTCAAAGATTTGGTGAAGATTCAGGATAAACAGTTGGTCAGCTAGTGTTTAAGAGGTAACTAGGGAAGGAGAAGGCTGGGAGTAGTCCTCCTGCAGTTAGAACAATTATCAGACTCTGAACTCAGGAACTCTTCCCACAATGAAGTTGAGTATATCAGGATTAATCTATAAAGATAGTCATGCATCAGGGTATTGTTGATAATAATGGAACTACCAGCCTGAAACTAGTGGATCTTAAGTTCTGGGTTTGGTCAGTGAAAAAGAATACATGATACCTAAAAAAATCTATCATCCCAGGGTGATTACATTAACACTCAAAGTTATGCCTCCCTTAGGAGCAGGGCAGAAGCTTACCAGTGTGCTTGGGCAGGAATGGAATTAACTAATATAATACAAATGGTCATCTAATGGTAGCACAGTAAAGTAAAGCATGAAAAATCCTATGAAAGCAAACCACAATTAGCTACAATGTTTGTATTCTGATTGCAGCCAGGAAAAGGGAGTTTTCATCAGTGCACACTGATACTACACAAAGGAAAGAGATTGATAAAAGCTATGACCTGTCAGCATTAAATGTCTAGAAAGCTCACCCTCCCCATCTCAAGAATGACTCCAAATGTTCAACGTTTGAAGGACAAGTATTCTATAGATAAGATAAAAATCACACTATGCAATACCTAGTGGAAATAAAGGAAATGGTTTTTAATCCAGGGAAAACAATCACTGCAAAGGTGTTTGGAGGGTTTCTAAAACCTGTTTACTTATTTCACTTTTTTTTTCTGGTAATCATATTTCAATTTATATATGGAGGAAAATATAAACCACATTAATCAGAGAAGAACCAACATTCTTTTTTATAATTATTTTGATGAAATATGAGTAGTTAAAATAAGTGTTCAGTAAAATGAGAAAAACTGGACAAAGAACTAGAACAAGATAGAAGTCCATAAAGGTGAACCAGTATTTAGGGTTGCTTATGCCCTGGCGGTATTTAGCCATCTTCATGGAAGCTGCTGAGATGTTGGCCAAGCATTGTTTTACATCATCAGGGCTGTATGTAGACAAATTACCAGGTGGATTTAAAAAGAAAAATAGCATGCGGTTTATGAGAAATTCATCTGCGGCATACTTCGAGATTGATAGTAGAAGTTAGAAATGGTAAAATCAGTAAATCATGTGTCTTTATGTCACTATCATATAAAAAGGCATTATAGAAAATTCTAGAATTTGTCCTTTAATAATGATAAAATGATTTAAATACCCTGGGAAATGCAGAAAATTAAAATTTGTATGCACCTTTGTATGCATGCCTTTTGTAATGTGAATGAAGTACAAATCAAGATGGGATTTTTGTATAACTGTTAGAACAATTCTTAGAATAAGCAGGAAAAAATCAACAAAGCTAATTATCTGTCATTTGGTCATGATAAATTATAAATTTGGTTTAATACACAGAACTGAAAGTAGGGACTAGAACACAGATTTGTATACCAGTGTTCAAGGCAGCATTATGCATAACAGCCAAAAGGTAGACACAACATTTGTGCATTGAAAGATGAATGGATAAAGAGATTGTGGTATATACAGACAATGGAATGATATTCAGCCAATAAGAAAATGAAGTTCAGATATATGCTAGAACAGATATGAACCTAGAAGACATCAGGTTGAGTGGAATAAGTCAAACACAAAAGGACATATATTGTATGAGAATGAGACCATTTGAATGAAAAAACTAGAACATGTACATTCAAAGAAAAAATAGAAAACAGTTTAAAAAAAGAAACAGAAAAACTACAAGTGCTGGACAAGATGTGGAGGAATAGGAACACACATCCAGTGTTGGTAGAAATGTAAAACTGCAGTCAGACAGTTTGGTGGCTTCTCAGTAAGTTAGAATTGCCATATGATCCAGCAAACCCACTACTGGGTATATACACAGAGGAAATGAAAGCAGGGACAAGAACAGTTATAGGCACAACAATGTCCATAGTGGCATTATTCACTATTGCTAAAAGGTGGAAGCAACCCAAGTATCCATCACCAGATAAATGGATAAGCAAAATGCGGTATATACATACAATGGAATATTACTTAGTGGTAAGAAGGAATGAAGTATTGACCCATGTGACACAACGAATGAATCTTGAAGACCTTATGTTGAGTGAAGTAAACCAGTCACTAAAGGACAAATATTGCATGATCTCACTGATATGACTTAAGCATACTGAACAGGCTCACAGACCTAAAGTGTGGAAGATATCTTATCAGAAGACAGAAAGGGAGTAGAGTGTGGTGAGCTGATACTCAATATGGGCCAAAAACAAGGTGAAAGGGGATGGTTTGGCAGTGAATGTGGGTGATGATGTTGGAGAGGTGTGAGTGGGATCTCAGTGCAAGAATATGACAGTGAGAAGAGTGGGGGGTTTGTGTTGGACTATCCATGAAATGGGGAGGAACACTGGAGGAAGTAACAAGTGAACTTTGGGGATTTGTAGGTCTGTGTTTGAAACTACAATGATGGGAATATTCTTTTGGTAAACATGGCAGGAAAGGGTCACTCGTGCTTGGCATTGGTGGTGGTGGGATATGTGGGAAAAGGTGTACCTGGGGCATGCTTCTATGGAATATGAATGTGTTCATCTTGTAATAGGGTATCATCTTGGTGGGTGGAGACCCACACAATAAACAAGAAAATATTAAACTCCAATCCTGGGGAGTCCTGCTCTATTCTCAAAAAGAGGGGCAAGTATTTCTCGAGTACAAAGACTATGACAAGTAAAACCTTATTATTCAAAAACTGAAACTTTGTTGCTGCCATAGTTTCTAAAGGGAGGGGGAGAGAAGAATGGATGGGATATAGGGCATTTTGGGGGTATTGAAATTGTTCTGCATGATCTTGCATTCATGGATAAAGGCCATTATTCATTTTGTCAGAACCTATAAAAGTGTATAGTGCAAAATGTAAACCATCATGTAAACCATTGACCATAGTTAGTAGCAGTGCTTCAATATTTGTTCATCAATTGTATCAAATGTACCATACTCATGTAAGATGTTATTAGTAGGGGAGGGTGTGGAGGGTACATGGGATTCCCCTATATTTTCTATGTGACTTTTCTGTAACCTAAAGCTTCTTGGAAAATATAGTGATAAAAAATTAGACACGAGGGGAGTATATGGAAGAAATTATCAATATACATAAAGAATAACAAATCTTATGGCAAAAGGTAGAATGCAATTTTTTTTACTTTTTACTTTTATTTTTAATTTTATTATTATTTTTGGTTTTGCTTTTGGGTAGGTGTTGGATTGCAGGAGTGTTGCATCTGTGGCAGGGGAGTATAACTGGTGTGGGGTGTCAGTGTTGGGGGGGATGTGTGAGGAGGGTTGCAACTGGGGCATGCCTCTATGGAATATGACTGTGTTCACATAGTAATAGGATGTTGTCTTGGTGGGTGGAGACCCACAGAATAGCTGATGGAATAATGAAGTCCTAACTTTGGGAGTCCTACAACATTCTCTAATAAAGTGACAAGAATCTCTAGACTACATGGAAAGTGCCTAGCAAAGGAGGACAGACCAATATACCAGGCCCTTGATATTGATGCATGTACTTATGAACCTTGTTCTCATGAAATTGAAACTTAGCCTAGATATTTATATTGTCTAACAGTTACCTCTTGAAAGCCTCATTGTTGCTCAAATGTGGCCTCTCTGTAAGCCTAACTCAGAATACAAACTCACGATCTTCCGCTTGGCATGGGACATGACTCCTGGGGGTGAGCCTCTCAGGTACTAAGTGATTATTACCATGAGCCAACTAGTGATGAATTTGGAAAAAGACCTTGACCAGAAGGGGGAAATATTGAATACAAATGAATATTTATGGCTAAGAGATTTCAAAGTGAGATGGGAGGTCATTCTAGAGGTTACACTTATGCATGTTTCAGAAGGATCTTACTGACTGTCACAGTAAAGAGTGCCTCAAGCAGGGGAGCTCCTGAGTGCTCTAGAGACATCTAAATGCAATAAGCAGGGCAGACAACCCAGGAAATTGACACAACATTGGTGGGCCTTATGTTGGAATATAAGATAACCCGTCTCCCCAATATTTCAGAGATAGACTCATTTATATTTTTCTACATATGGCTCTTCCATCCCTTAAATTTGAACCAATAAATAGCCTGTTCTTATGCCTGTTGAGTCCTGACTCTCAACAGAGTTGCAGCCAGCATCTACTCTCCAGGTCATTGGACTTACCCAGGACAACTAAAAAAAGGCTGGTCATGGACAATGCCCATACCCAAAAAAACATAGTTTGTCTACAACTGCAACTAAAGAGTTTCATCCTCCAGCCCCATGGTGTCTAAATCCCCACTCAATTGGAAGCAGAGTGGGCATCATCCCCAAATTCTCAAGATAGAGGAATGAACAAAATAAAGGGGAAATGCAACTATGGGCTAAGGTAGACATTATTATTCTTGTAATGGAAGGGTGTGTAACACTGATATAAAGACAGAGATCACCAGAGGTTCTGAGGGGAGGGAGAGGGAAGAATATGTATAACATGGGAAATTTTTTGTGACATTGTAATTGCTCTGCCTGATATTGCAATGACAGATAAAAGCCATTATACATTTTGTCAAAACCTATAAAATTTTGTGGTATAAAGGGTAAATCATAATGTAAACTATAGACCATGGTTAGTATAATAGAAATTCTTCAATGTGTGTTCATCAATTGTAACAAATGTACCACATTAATGAATGATGTTGCTTATGTAGGGGAAGTGTGGGGGTGAAGTGGGGTATATGGGAGTCCCTTATATTTTCAATGTAACATTTATGTAATCTAAAACTTCCTTAAAAATAAAGAAACAGAAAATACATTATAGATTACTAGAGGTGAGGGGAGTGAGAATGGGTAATTAATGTTTAATGGTTCCAGAGTTTCCATTTGTTGTGCTAGAAAAAATTTGGCAAAGGATAGTGGTGATTGACATTGTAAATGTGATTGCCACTGAATTTTGTATTTGAAAATGTAAAAGGGGAAATTTTATGTTGTCTATATGGTATTACATACACAATTAAAAATTTGCCTTATTTTTCATGTTCTTGATAAACTGTAGGTGGAAACATGACCATTGGGTTCAGGTGATAAGTCTCAGCTTTCACTAAAACAATGAAGAAAGAGCCAAAGACTGCCTTGGGGACACTGCTTTGGTGTACCACAGACCAGGACACTGCTTCACAGCTCCCAGTAGTGTGAGGGACAGCAAGATGACGAAGCTGAAGCAACAAACTGGAACATAGACAACAGCAAGGAAATAGAATAAGAATGAAGTGTCAAAGTGAAATCTTATCACACACACAAAAACAGCAATAAAATAAAAGCCTAGAGTAGAGAGAAAAGCTAATCAACTGAATAAACCCAACAAGATAAACAGATGCCTTGACACAAATGGCTTCATTTTTGAAGAAGCTTTGGATCACAGAAGGGTTACAACTGGGGCAGGGGAGGATCATTGGTGTGGGGTGTCAGTGATGGGGGATACATGGGAGGAAGTTCACCTGGACATACATATAAGGTATATAAATATGTTCCAATGTTCATGGGGCAGTCACAGTGGGTAAAGACTCACACAATAACTGAGAGAATATTGAATTCCCATCCTCAGAGCTCTGCCACATTCTCTCTTGGAGCAGCAACAGTCCCCCAAGTGCAGGGGCAATGACTGGTGAAGGAGGATGATCCATTGATGGGCCATTGATATTGATGACTATGCTTACGAGCCTTTGCTCTTGAAATTGTAACAGCCTACTGTTGTGGGGTGCCTCAGAGTTGCCCCTGAGAGGCTCCTTGTTGCTCAAATGTGGCTCTCTCTAAGCCAAACTCAGCATATAAATGCATTACCTTCCCCCCAGTGTGGGAATGACTCACAGGGATGAGCCTCCCTGGCACCGAGGGATTACTACCAAGCACCAACTAGCAATGCAACTGGAAAAAGACCAAGTAAAAGGGGGAAATGGTAAAGACAAATGAGTTTATATGGCTAAGAGACTTCAAAGTGAGTTGGGAGTTCATCCCAGAGGTAACGCTTAGGCACATCTCAGCAGGATCTTGTAGACTGCCAAAGTGGATACTACCACAAATAGTGGAGCTCCTGAGGGCTCTGGAGACACTCAAGTCCTATAGTCAGGGCAGATAGCTCCAGAGATTTGTGCCTTGCCAGAGGGCCCTACTTTGGAGTTTGTGCTCCTGAGAGATACAGAGTTGGCCTGAATTATGTCTTCCCTACACATCGCTCATCTCTCCCCTCTATTTAAACCTAAATAGAAGTGCTGGAGTTTGTAGGTGTATGACTAAGAAATGAGTCTTTGGGCTGTCCATATGCCATCTGGGCCTAGAAACAAAGCAGAGTTGCAACACCTAATCTCCAGTTCATCGGACTCACCCAGGACAACTAACAAGGAGGTGAGGATTGACAACCACCATACAAAGGGAACGAGAGCTGACAACTGCAAGCAAGAGAGTCCCATTGATCAGCTCTATGGGAATGAAGCCTCCTCTCAATTTGAGGTGGAGTGGACATCACCATCCCAGAATCCTGATGATTGGGGAAAAGCTATGGACTAGAGTGGAATTGCTGGTATTCTACTATAAACATATTGTGATTCTAGCATTGGAAGAAATTACAACATTGATGTGGATGCAGTGACCACTGGAGGCTCTTGGGGGAGGGAGAGGGAAAAACTTTTGTAATATGGGGGCTTTTTCAGGACTTGCGAATCATCCTGAATGGCATTGCAATGACAGATACAGGCCATTTTATATCATCCCAAAATATGCAGAACAGTGTGGGAGAGGGTGTACACTGCAATATGAACTATGGTCCATACTCATGGCAAAGCCCCAAGATGTGTTTATCAGTTGCAATGAATATGCCACACTAATGAAGGATGTTGATATGGGAGGGAGTGGTAGGTGTAGAGAATGGGTCATATGGGAATTTTACAAGCAAACAATAATCCAAAAAGAGTGGGAGTAGCTATACTAATATCAGGCAAAGTAAACTTTAAATGCAAAACTATTGTAAGAGACAAAGAAGGACACAATATATTAATAAAAGGAGTAATCAATCAAGAAGAAAGACCAAAAATAAACATTTATGCACCTAACCTGGGCGCTTCAAAATACATGAGACAAACACAGAAAAACTAAGTGGAGAAATAGATGCCTCTACAATTATACTGGGGTCTTTAATACAAAATTAACACCAGTAGAGAGAATGCCTTGACAGAATCAATAAAGAAATATCTTGAATAATACATTAGAAGATCTGGACCTAGTTGACATATGCAGAACATTATACACAATTGCATGGGGATATACATCCTTCACAAGTGCACATGGATCATTTTCCAGGATAGACCACCTGCTAGGCCACAGAACAACTCTCAATGAATTTAGATAGATTGAAATTACAGAACATAATTTCTCCAAATATAGTAGAATTAAGTAGGAAATCAGTAAGGGCCAGAGAACCAGGTTAGGTACAAAGATATGGAACTTAAACAAGACAAACAGTTGGTCAAGGAAGAAATTGCAAAAGAAATCAGTAACTAACTTGAAATGAATGAAAATGACAACACAACATATCAAAACCTGTGGGATGCAGCAAAAGCTGTACTGAGAGGGAAATTCATAGCCATAAAATGCCTATATTAAAAAAGAAGAAAGAGCGAAAATCAAAGGTCTAACTGCACACCTGGAAGAAGTAGAAAAAGTCAACAAACATCAAAGGAAGAAGAAAGATGGAAATAACTATGATTAGAGCAGAGCTTAATGAAATTGAAAATAAGAAAGCACTAGAAAAAATAAAACCAAAAGCTGGTTCTTCAATAAGATTAATTAAATTGACAAAACCTAAGCTAGATTAACAAAGAAAAAATAGAGAAGTTTCAAATACATAAAATAAGAAATGAGGAAGGGGATATCACAACTGACTCCACAGAAATAAAGTGTATCATAAGAGGGTATTTTGAAAAATTGTATGCCACAAGATGAATAATTTAGAGGAAATGGACAAATTCCTAGAAACACACAAGCAGCCTACATTGACGAAAGAAGAAATTGATGAACTCAACAGACTAATCACAAGGAATAAGAGAGAATTAGTCATCAAAAATCTCCCAACTAAGAAGATTCCAGTACCAGATGGCTTCACAGGTGAATTCTACCAAACATTCGAGGAAGAACTAACACCAATCCTGCTTAAACTCTTCCAAAAAATAATAGAAGTGGAACATTGCCTAACTCATTCTATTACGCCAACATCACCCTAATACCAAAGTCAAACTAAAATACCACGAGAAAGGAAAACTATAGACAAATCTTTCTAATGAACCAAGATGCTGAAATCCTCAACAAAATACTTCCTAATTGCATTCAACAACACGTCAAATGAATCATACACCATGACGAAGTGGGTTTCATCCCTAGTATACAAGATGGTTCAACATAAGAAAACCAGTGTAATACAGCACATAAACAGATCTCAAAAAAAAAAAAAAAATCATGTGATCATCTCTATAGATGCAGAAAAGGCATTTGAGAAAATACAGCACACTTTCCTGATTAAAACACAACAAGAGATAGGAATAGAAGGAAACTTCCTCAACACGATAAAGGGTGTATATGAAAAACCCTCACTAACAACATACTCAGTGGTGAGTTCCTAGAAATGTTTTCTCTAAGATTGGGAACAAGACAAGGATGCCCACTTTCACTGTTCTTATTTAGCATTGTGTTAGAAGTACTGGAAAATCTGAGGGCAGAGAGAGGGAAATAGAGGTGAAATACGGGGGCATTTTGGGGACTTGGGGATTGTCCTGAGTAACATTACAACAACACATACAGACCTTTACATATCTTGCCATTACCTACAAAATTGTGTGGGAGAGAGTGTTAAATACAACGTAAATTGTAATCCATGCTTAGTGGCAATGTTCCAAAATGTTTTCATCATTTATAATGAATGTATCACACTAATGAAGGTTGTTGTTAATATGGGAAAATGTAGGATGTGTAGGGAGTGGGACATATGGGAATCCTTTATATTTTTATGTAACATTTATGTAATCTAAATATGTTTTTTGAGAAAATAAAAAATATATTTTTAAAAAGTGTACCCCCCACCCCAAAAATGGGAAAGTGATTTGAATAGACACTTCTCCAAAGAAAAATTGAAAGTAGGCACACGAACAGATATATGCACCCCAATGTTCTTTGCAGCGTTATTCATTATTGTCAAAAGTTGTAAATAACCAAAATGTCCATCAACAGATGAATGGATAAACAAATTGTGGTTCATACATACATACACTGGTATATTACTCAGCTGTTAGAAGGAATGCTGTATTACACACAGGATAACATGGATGAATCTTGAAGACCTTATGTTGAGGGAAATAAACCAAGCACTGAAGGACAAACATTACATGACCTCATTGATATGCATTAAGAAATTTAGCAGGCTCACAGAGCTAGAGTCTGGAAGATAGGTTTACAGAAGAAGATTGTGAGGCAATGTCCATATGGGCAAAATCTATGATAAGGTGTAAGGGTGTAGTTGTGCAGTGGTTGGGGATAACAGTGGTGTAGTGATGCTATTGGGCTGGATGATGTTGGTCTCTGTTGGAGGGTAGGGTGAGGAGGGTGGGTTAGACTGTCCATGGAATTGGTGCTAGGGTGGGGGAGGGAGCAAGTGAACTCTGGTGATTTGTGGGTATGTGGTTGAAACTACAATGCTGGGAATGTTCTTGCAGCACATATGGCCGGGGATGGTTAAGGTGTTGGATGTGGGGGGTACACGAGACAGATCATACCTGGGGCAGTCTTCTAGGGAGTGTATAGCATTCATCTTGGCCTAGTGTGTAGTATCAGGGCATGGTCACATAATGAGTGGGAAAGTGTTGGAATCCCATCCTGGGGAGTCCTTCTGTGATCTCAAATGGAGGGGTAGAGCATAGTCAGTGCCTAATAGGAGAGGATAGGCCTCTATGTTAAGCCCTCAATGTTATTGCAAGTAATTATGAATCTGATCCTTCAGTGAGTTAATCTTGGTGGTTACCATGGGTCCTTTGGCGAGAGGGAGGAAGGAATAGAATAGATGGAACGTGGGACATTTTTTGGGTGATGGAATTGTTCTACATGATCCTGGAAGGATGGATACAGACCACATCAAACTTCTTCAAAATCTGTAAAAATGTACGGTCCAAAATGTAAACCACAATGTCAGTCACTGACCATGGTTAGTAGCAATATTTCAACATTTGTACATCAAATATTAATTGTGCATGTAAAATGATATTAATAGGGGAAAGGGGAAAGAGGAGAGGGCATTGAGTATAAGGGAATAACCTATATGCTGTACGTGACTTTTCTGTAACCTTAAGCTTCTTTGAAGACAAAATGAAAAAAATAAGACATTGGGTGTAAAAATGGAAGCAAATATCACTGTGCATAGAAGACAAGATCTTACAGTGATAAAAGACAATGTTTAAAAAATCACAGGATCATTGGTGCAATGTGTCAGAGATGGGGAATGCATGGGAGGAGGTTCACCTGGGGCATACCTATAAGGCATATGAATGTGTTCAAGTGTTCATGGGGCATTGCCACAGTGGGTGGAGAGCCACACAATAACTAAAGAAATATCAAATTCCCACCCTGGAGAGCTCTGTCACATTCTCTAATGGGACAGTAAGAATCCCCTGAGTAGAGGGGCAGTGACTACTGACAGAGGATGGATGAATGTAGTTATGAACCTTTACTTTTGAAATTGAAACTTAGCATAGTTTTATAGGGTGCCTAAGCATTACCTCCTGAGATCCTCCTTTTTTCCCAAATATGGCCTCTTTCTAAGCCAACTCAGCACATAAATGCATTACCTTCCCCCCAGCATGGGCCATGACTCCTGAGGGTGAGCCTCATTGGCGATGAGGGATTACTACCAAGAATCAACTACCAATGCAAACAGAAAAAGACCTTGACCTAAAGGGGGAAAGGGTAAAGACAAATGAGTTTATATGGCTCAAGAGACTTTAAAGTGAATCAGGAGGTGATTTCAGAGTTTATGTTCATGCACATCTCAGCAGGAACTCAGTGACTGCCAAAGAAATATTACCTCAAATAGCTGGGCTCCTGAGGGCTCTGGAGATATCCAGGCACTATAGGCATGTCAGACAGCTCAGGAGTTTGGCACCCTGCCAGTAGGCCCTACTTTGGAATTTATGCTCCCCAGTGTAATAGAGTAGGACTCAGCTGTATTTTCCCTACACATGGCCTGCTGCTCTTTATTTGAACCTATACTTAGTACTAGAGTTGATAGATATATGTCAAAGAGACTTAAATCTTTGGGCTGTCTATGTGCCAGTTGGGCCCTGAATCTCAAGAGACTTGCAACACGTACTCTCCAGTTCATTGGGGACTCACCCAGGACAACTATAAAGGAGATCATGACTGAAAATGACCATCTCAAGGAACACTTGTAAATGAGAAAGTCTCATCCATCTGCCCCATGGGATCTATATCATGGATGTGGAAACAATGGCCACTGGAGGTTCTGAGGGGAGTGATAGGGAAAAAAGAGTTGTAATTTGGGAGCATTTTGGCAATGACAGATACAGGCCATTGTATATCTTGTAATAACTTGCAAAGTTGTGTGTTGCAGAGTGTAAACTACAATGTAAACTATAATCATCACTTAGTGGCAATGTTCCAAGATGTGTTCAACAATTGTAGCAAATGTACCACACTAATGAAAGATGTTGTTGATGTGGGAAAATATGGGAGGGCAAGGGAGTGGAGCATAAGGGAATCCCCTATAGTTTTTGTGTAACATTTATGTAATCTATGATACTTAAAAAATAAAAATAAAAAAGTATATTAAAAAAGAAGAAACTGAAAATGTGATGGGGGGAATGAGAAAGGATAGGAGACTACCACAGTCATCATGTCAAAGACTGCAGTTCTGACCAGTCAAGAAAGGAGAAAGTGTCAGATGTGCATGTGTTCCAAAAATGCTGATAGGAAGGCTGTGGGGTAAAGAAAAAGCATACGAGTCGAGAAGCACAGCAAAGCTATGTCCTGAACACCTGTCAGCATGGATTATCTGTGCATGGGAAAGGTGAAAACAAGGAAGAGCAAGCTCAAGGAGGAGTCTAGAGACCAGTTTTGGTACATTATATGCCCATGTGGAGGTGTTGTGGAGGAAACTGTGTGAATCTGGACTGCATGGAAAAGATTATGAGATTAATAGAGCAGAAGTCATGCCAGTATAGATGGTTATTTAAAGCCAAGAGACTAAATGCAAGCAGTGGGCAAATGAGTTACTGTAGAAGAAAAGTGGTCTCAGGATGGAAGCTGGGAGTAACAGTAATTAGAAATTTTGTAGAAAAAGAGAATCCAGAAGAGGAAACAGAGAAGAATATGGTAATGAGGCTAGATAAAAATAAAAAAGGAGAATGTGGTTAACTGGAGGCCAAGTGTTGGAAACTTTTCACAAGAAGAGGGACCAACTGTGTCAAATGCAGCTGAGGGAATAAATAAAAGAGGGTGATAAAAGAGATCATCTTGAGGTATTAGAAATGTTCTAAAATTGGATTATGATTTTTTCTTAACACTGTACATTTTTTTAAAAATTGTCTATTTAAATCAGTTGGCATTTATGTCATGTAAAGTATATTTCAAGAGCATTTTTGTTAAAAAATTAATAGTTTTATATATATATGTACATATTTAAAATATTTTACTCCAAGTTATCCACCCAGTGGAAAAGAAAACACGTGTTTATAATAAGGACTTGTACATGAATATTCATAATATATTTATTCATAACATCCCAAAGTTTAAATGTCTACCAAGAAGATAATGGATAAACATTCTGTGACATAGCTATCTGATGACAAATTCAATGACAAAAAGTGAACTGCTGATCCATACAACATGGGTGAATACTAAAACCATATTTTGAGAAAAGTTTGCAGTCATGAAAGAGTGCATTCTGGTTCATTTCATTTTTATGAATTTCAAAAACTGAAAAAACTGATATATGATGATAGAATCAGAACAGAGGTTCATATAGTATTACCAGGTATTGATTGGAAGGTACAGAAGTTATGTTCTGGATTAATGGAAACGATTCATAAATTCATAGAGTTTTTGGATACCATGGGGGGCAATTGATGAAAAGTATAAAAGCATCAGCAACTAACTCATTTAATATCAGCACATCACTATTGCAATACTACATCAAAAATTAAAAAAAAAGAGAAGTATGATCGTTAGAAAGTAATGGAGGCAAGCACATTTTACTTTCCAGATCACCCTATCCCCATCTTCTTCACTGTGACCATTCAAGGGTGTCTGCTGCTGGTGGGTTCCAGGTGAAATTCTGGGGAATTCTCTGGGGTTTTTTGTGCCTTGGTGGGCCCAAGGTTATTGTGCAGATCCCCTTGCTGTTGTCAGTGCTATGTAGGAGTTGCTATCCTCTGTGAGCTTTGCTTTGGACTGATCCCTGGGAGGCCAGTGAGGTGGTAATAGATCTGCTGTCTCATGAAATGCATTCATACCTCACATTCCACAGACTCTAGTGGAGATAGTGGTGTGTCCAGCTGGCATCTTATTGGTTGGTCTCTTATTATTGTTCAGATTTGTGCAATCTATTAGAAACAGTTTATTTAAGACAAGAAAAGTGACTTGCAGACACACTTGCAGAACTGATCAATGGGAAACATCAACTCATTGTCAAGATTGATCCTAGTATTATTGGTAAGGCATTTGTGAGTCAGTTGGTGGGAGATAAATCCAACAAACATTCAGGGTATTTCTAGGCAAGCCAATGGTGTGGGGCATGTTGAAATATCCCTTCTAAGGTTATGGATATGCTGTTGCATATGCTGCACCACACAACCAAAAAAGGCAAAATTCCATGGTATCACATGGGATTTTGGAGGCAACATATTCCCCATTTAGGTTTGCTACTCTGGCCCATTTATCATACTACCACAGAAACTCAGTATTAAGTGAGGAACAGGCTAAATGGAGGTTCTGCAACAGATGCATTCTGCCAACCAAGCTTTTATGGCACTTAGGTCATGTGATCCAGAATATTCAATGTTGCTTGAAACTTCCATGGAGCCCTTGCCAGGACCCTATAGGAGAATCACAGTGAAGACCCAGTGTAGTGTAAAGCTACAGCATCACAGTCCCTTTCTGGGACATCCCTGAAGGACAGTCGTGAAGGGAAATCTTCCCAGTATGCAGAACATTGAGCATTGCACCTAGTGGTTCACTTTACTTGGAAGGAGAAATGGCCAGATGTGCATTTGTATAATGGCTGTGGGAAATGGTTGGATTGGCAGGTCCTAGAAGGAACATAATGGGAGAATTAGTGACAAAGATTTCTGGGAGAGAGTTTTGTAGATAGACCTTTCTGAAAGGGTGAAAAACATGAAGGTATTTATGTTACATATGGATGCTCACTATATGTTGAACTCAGAAAAGGAAGATTTATAAATCAAGTGGATAGGAAGAAACATTTTGTGGTTACCAGTCAACATCATTCCCCAGCCACTCTTGCTATTGCCCAGTGGACTCATAAACAAAGTGGCTGTAATGAGGATGACAGTTATGTATGGGTTTAGAAATATGGGCTTCTACAAACCAAGGTTGACTTTGTTACAGCCACTGCTGGGTGTCCAATCTGCCAGTTGTAGAGATCAACACTCAGTTCATGATGGGATGCCATTCCCTAAGGAGATCAACCTGTTACCTGCTGACAGGTTCATTATATGGACTACATCCATCATGGAAGGGACAGTGTTTTCTTCCAAGTGGAGTAGACCCTCAATACAGATTTGCCTTCCCTGAACACAATGCTTCTGTGAAAACTACCATCTGTAGACTTCCAGAATGCGTTATCCCCCATTATGGCATTCCACAGACTATTGCTTCTAATCATATAAACCATTTCACAGCAAATGAAGTGCAACATCTCTCATTACTGAAGACAATCTCCTCAGTTGATTGTACATGTAATCAGCCATAAATTGCAATCAACTCACTGATTTAAATCAAAGAAATGTCTTCACAGTACAATTTGTCTATTACTTGCTTGACCAAAAAACTGGGCACCATTACCTGGCCAAGGTGACAAATGTCCCTAACCATCATCACCATGGGAGACAGGTCCTCTACCTGAACACCACGCCTTCTCTCAGATTCTACCTCCAGTTCTTTAGAACAATGTTTCTGTTCCCATGGTGAATGAATATTACTTTTCATATTGTTCCCACTATACAGATGCTTTCAGATTCTCCATTACATAACAGATAATTTGAACATTTTACATGAAATACAATTAGAAAGTATTTTCTTTAGGTTCACTCAGATATATTGCAATTGTATCTGATGTTTCACTGACAGGGATTGTTATTAAAAATCTATTTTTTTATTTTAATTTTGGGGAAAAATCCATTTTAGACATTTTCCTCCCAAAAGGAAGTAAAAAGAAAAATTAATACAAACCAATGACAGTCTCCAAAGCCTTGCTATATTGGATGTCTTGGTATATAAAGCAAGAAAATATTTTATCCATCACAGTAATTATGAAGCAAAGAATTTGGCATGATTATTTGCTAAATTGCCAAAGGTAAAATGAAGATAACATATATTTACTAATATTCCAGAAAGTGCAAATGAAACTATTGAATTGCTAGGTATTAGCATACCATGAATGAATTATTACTTTTTTAGAAAACAATTTATTGAAGTATATCATTCATACATGAACATACATAAACTATAAGTGTTCAGTAAACATTGTGATCTTACAAAACAAACATGCATAACATCATACAGGGCTCCCACACATCACCCCACACACACAAACACCTTGCATTGTTGTGAAACATTTGTTAACAAATCATGAAAGAGCATCGTCAAAGTATTACTACTAACAATATTCCATATCTTCCTCCCCTATACATTTTTTAAGGATTTATTTATTTACTTACTTTTATCCATTTTTATCCCCACCCTCCCCATTTTTGCTGTTTCTGTGTCCATTTGCTGAGCAATTCTGTCTCTGTTTCCTGCCCTCTCTTCTAATCCTTCTCCTCCTTTCTTCACTGTGCTTCAATCCATGGTATCTCCAATGTGGGAGAGAGGCGTCCTACCACCTGCGCCACCTTAGTGCCTGGTTTTTTGGTGCATCTTGTCTTGGCTTTCCCTTGTATCATTCTCCTGTTACATCATCATCTTGCTGTGTGGCTCAAGAGGGCCTGGTGGCTCACCTGCATGCAAGGCCTGGTGGCTCACCCACTTGTGGGGCCTGGTGGCGCACCCACGCATGGGGCTTGAGGGTTCACCTATGAATGAGGCCTGATGGCTCACCTGCTTGCGGGGCCTGGTGGTGCACCTGCACACGTGGCCTGGTGGCTCACTCACTCTCGGGGCCTGGCAGTGCACCTGTGCATGAGGCCTGATGGCTCACCCACTCATGGGGCCTGGCGGCTCACCCGCACATGGGGCCTGACAGTACATCTGCACACGGGGCCTGACAGCTCACCTGCTCGTGGGGCCTGGTGGCTCACCTGCAGATGGGGCCTGATGACTCACCCACTCATGGGGCCTGGTGGCTCACCTGCTCACAGGGGCTGTTGGCCCACACACCTTCTATATTTTTCTTTTTTAAAATTTTACCAGGAGGTCCCAGGGATCAAACCCAGGTCCCTCCATATGAGAGACAGATGCCCAATCACCTGAGCCACATCTGTCCCCCTGCTATAGCTCTTAAAGTTGACCAAATATACCCAAAGTTACAGTCTTTTTCCATACTGGATGGTCTTATAATAAATCAGGCTTAGTTTATCACCAGCATGGTTTCTAATATAGTAAATGTTTAGCCTACCCTGATTATCACAAAATCAGGACAGCGAGAATGTTCGCACTGAATTATTTCTTAATCACAATTTGGCTGACAACCAAAGAAATATAATGTGAATAAAACAGGGATCTGATGTATAATTCAAAGCAAATTAGTATGTAGGTAAAAATTAAGTTTATACCTTCTGTTGGAGCTAAGTAAACCCTGAAAAATATGATAAAATTGGAGGGGAGTTGTTTTAGCCAGATATATTTATACCATGTATATAGGAGTGTCTATAAATAAAACTTATTATAGCAATAGACCAATAAGTCCATAAAAAGAATAATATTTTTAAAGAAATACTACCAACTTTGTATGGCAATTTAGCATAAGTTAAAGTATGTGAAAAGCAATAAAACAAAGAATTTCTATGGCTAAGAGATTTAAAATGGGGTTGAGAGGCCTTTCAGGAGGTTACTCTTATGCAAATCTAAGCAAGAGGTCACAAATTGCCAAAGTGTGCATAGTTCATAGCCACAAGCAACAATCTTTCCAAAATCCTAAGGAGACGTGGCCAGCTTTTGCCTAAAATCAGGATTGAGTAGAGGACATGTACATTTATCATTACCATTCAACATTGTACTGGGGATTTCAGCCAAGATAATTAGGCTACATCAGAAATAAGGATCATCTTGATTGGAAAGGAAGAATAAATCTATCTTATATATAGAATAATCAAAACAATCCATTCTTTATAAAAGCTATTATAAAAGGAATAAATGAGTTCAGCAAACCTTCAGGATTTAAGATCAATATAAAAATATCAGATTGTATTCTTGTGCAATAGTGCCAATCCAAAATGGATATTTATGAAAAGATTACATATTCAATAGCATCAAAAGAATAAAAAATTATGAATAAAATTAACCAAGGAATAGTAGTTGAACATGAAAAATCATAAGATATTGTTGGAAGAAGTTTTTAAAGTTCTAAATAAATGGAAAGAAATCCCATGTTATTAAACCAACTCAGCAAAGTTATAGAATATAAGATTAAGATGTTAAAATAGGTTGTGTTTCTATACACCAGCAATGAAAAAAGTGAATTGGAAATTAAATTTCATTTACAATAGCATCTAAGTTGTAGCATATCTAGGAATAAATTTAACCAAGAAAGTCAAGGAACTTATACTGCAAATGGCAAAACAGCTGAAAAATTAAAGTAGAAATAAATAAATGCAAATATCTATGTTTTTGGATTGGAAGCCTTAATAGTTTTAAGATACCATTACTCCCCAGAGAAATCAACAAATTTAAAGAATCTTCATCAAAATTTCAGGAGTCTTTCATTGCAGTAAGGGAAAAAACAATCCTCAAATTCATATGGAATCACAAGTGGTCCATAATAGCTGAAGCAATAATGCAAAGGACAAATTTGGAAATCTCATGCTTTTGATTTCAAAACTTACTACAAAGCCATAGCAATCAAAACACTGTGGAACTTATGAAAAGAGAGACAGATAGACCAATGGAATTAACTTCAGTTTCTAGAAATGAATCTACTCATTTGTGACCAAATGAGTTTGTCAAGAGCACCAAGTACACTAAGTAAGGGAATGAATGGTATCATTGATAAATGGTGCAGGGAAACTTGATGTCCACATGCTAAAAATGAACTTGGATCTCTACCTCACACCATATAGAAAAATAAAAATGGATCGAGGACTAAATATAAAAGGTCAAACTAAAAAGCTCTTAGAAAAAAACATAGGGGAAAACCTTCACGACCATGGATTTGGCAGTGAATCTTGGATATGGAACCAAACACATGCACTAAAACAAAAAATAGATTAAGGACTTCATAAAAATTAAAAAAATTTTTACATCAAAAGACATTATCAAGAAAGTAAAAAGACAATATTTAGAATGGGAAAAACACTTGCAAAATATATATCTGGTAAGGATTTAATATCCAGAATATAGAAAGTACTCTTAAAATTCAACAACATAATGAAAAACAACTCATTTAAAACTTGTGGAAAGTTTGAAGAAACGTTTTTCCTAAGATGATATATAAATCATCACTAAGCACATCAAAGGGTGCTCACCATCATTAGCCATTAGGGAAGACAAAACCACAAGATACCACTTCACACACACAAGGATGACTATTATTTTACGAATTGGAATTCCACTCCTAGATATATATCTAAAGAAATTTAAAACAGGGTCTCCGATACTTGTGCAAGAATATTTACAAGAGCATAATTCAAAATAGCCAAAAGTAGGAAAAAACTCATATAAATGAATAAATAAAATGTGGTACACACAAAATGAAATATAATTCAACTGTAGGTACCGATTAAGTTCTAAGACTTGCTGTAATATCAATAAACCTTGAAAACATTATGCTGAATGAAATAAGGAAGGCATGTGAGGACAAATTCTGTATTATTTCACAGATATGAAATATTTCAATATAGCAAATTCAAGCAGATGGAAATAGAGTAGCAGTTACCAGGGAATGCAGGGTGTGGTTGATGCTTGGTGGTTTTAGAGTATTGGTAATCTTATAAATTTTAAAAAATAATATATAAAGGAGGAATTTGTATACAAACCTCCCTACAAGCCATTTCTGAAGGTCAAAATCTCATTAGGTAGCAATCTTAGTACATGATATATTCATATTGCATAAAGCCAAACTAAGAATTAGATTCTGTCTTGAGAGGAAAATATTGTATATTCTCTTCACAAACAAAGTGACTCAAATTCCATTTATAATAGCAACTTAAAGAATAAAATATTTAGAGATAAATTTAACCAAGGACATAAAGTACTTGCATTCAGAAAGCTATAAAACACTGCTAAAAGAGAACAATGTTGATCTAAGTAAATGGAAGGGTATTCTGTGTTTATTGGTTGGAAGATTAAATATTATTAAGGTGTCAATTCTACCCAAATTGAAGATTTAATGCAATCCCAATAAAAATTCCAATATCCTCCTTTGTAGAAATGGAAAAGCCAATTATCAAATGTATCTGGAAGGCTAACGGCCCATGAATACCCAAAATCATCTTAAAAAATAACAAAGTTGGAGTACTCTCACTTCCAGACTTTAAAACATATGATATAGCTACAGTGTAAAAAACAGAATGGTACAGCAAAAAGATGGACAGATTGACCAATGGAAATGAATTGAGTGTTTGGAAATAGACTCTCACATCTATGGTCAAGTGAGTTTTGACAAGGCTGTCAAACCCACTGAACTGGGTCAGAACAGCCTATTCAGGAAATGTGCTGGGAAAACTGGATATCCATATCTAAAAGAAAGAAAGAGGACCCTTATCTCACACCTTACATAAAAATTAATTCCAAATGGGACAAGGACCTAATTATAAACTAAGAACCACAAAACTCCTAGAAGAAAATGTAGGGAAACATCTTCAAGATTTTGTAGTTGGTGGTGGTTTCTTGGACCTTAAACCAACCCCCCCCCCAAAAAAAAAAGATAAATGGTATTGCCACAAATGAAACACCTTCTTCCTTCAAAAGACTTTGTCAAAAAAATAAAAAGGTGGTCTACTCAATGGGAAGAATCTTCAGAAACCATATATCTGATAACAGATTGATCTCCATGTTATATAAAGAGATCACATAATGACAAAATGAAAAGCAACCCAATTAAATATTGGACAAACAATTGAATAGACTTGTTTCTGAAGTGGACAAAAGACACATGAAAAGATGTTCAACATCACTAGCTATTAGGGAAAGGAAGATCAAAACCACAATGTGATATCATCTCACACCATACAGGATGGCCATTATTAACAGGACAGATTGGTACAAGTGCTGGAGAGTTTGTGGCAAATAAGGAACACTCCTTCACTGTAGCTGGGAGTGTAAAATCTTGCAACCTCTGTGGATGATGTTCTGGTGGTCCTTCAGAAAACTAAATATCAAATTGCTGCATGTTTCATCCATCCAGCTCTGAGGAATATATTCAGAAGAACTGAAAGCAAAGACGTGAATGGATATTTGCACCTTGATGTTCATAGTGGCATTATTCATGCTTGCTAGAAGATGGAAACAACCTAAGTGTCTGTCAATCAATGAATGGATAAACAAGATGTGGTATAGTCAAATGATGGAATATTATTTAGTTGTAAGAAGGAATCATCTGGTGAAGTACATGACAATATGGAGGAACCTTGAGGATATTATGTTGAATGAAATAAGTCTGACACAAATAGACTGCATTTGTAAGGTCTCATTGATATGAACTAAATACAATGAGCAGACTTATGGAGGGAGTTGGATTATGAAGTGTAGGTTAGTGAGAAATGAAATGTGGGATGAGAAGGGGAGATACTGGATGTACGTAGAATGTTTAATAAAGTCAAATATAAATATGTGGTAATGGTTGGACTTGGTTACATAGTCTAATGAATATAGCAACACTTAATTAATGGATGTGATTGTGTCTGAAACAAGTAGTCTAAGGAAACATGTTAGTTTGAGGATAGCTGGAGGATAATATTGTGAATGTACAACAATGATTTTGGCTATAGATGAAGATTGTGGTTAATAATATATATACAGGAATGTTCTACTACAGGGTGTTAATGTGGTGATACATGAGAAAACATAACTAATGTAAATTATGGACTAGAGTTAACAACAAAATTGTAATGTTTTTACTGCAAAAGGAAAGTTACTGTTATCTTAATGCTAAAGGTAAAAAAAAGAAAAAGAAAGTGGGGGCTAGTTTTATGAGATATGTATATAATTAAGCATTTTATCCTGCTTCTTCATTTTTTTCATTAATAATGATACCTTAACTCTGTCCTTTAACTATTCTGTGTTCATCTGTCTATTTTTCAACACTAGAGAAATTGAGTTAGAGGTTGGAATTAGATGAGATAAAAGTACCTTAAATAGAACTTTATTAGGAGGAAAGTTTCTATAACTTACTGAGCTGCCTTTTGATGTTCTTTTACTTTTTGAAATTGAAATAGTTTTTAAAAAACAAACAAACATGTCAAGTATACAGAAAATATTTTCTACCTTTACCACACGCCATTCTCTAGAAACATGAAGTGATACTAAGATTTCAGGTATCATGCTCCAAACTCCTCTTCTGCCCCTGTTCTTCTGTAATAAATCAGTATCTGGACCATCCAGCCATAATGAACAGAACCCAAGAAGTACTTCCTGGCTGAGAGATCTTTGAGTTCAAGTGAAATGATTTTCCAAGGCAGCAGATCTGCTGAAGAGCTGGAAGACTAATATTTATTAATTTGTTTTCCAACCTATGAGAAGAACAGAATGAGATTTGGCAGAGTCTCCTTGACTCTTCAAAAACTGCAAGTCTCTGGAGGGTAGTTCATTGTATAATTCAGTGCACACTCCTAGAATGGTTTAATAAGTATAGGACAAAGACTTTGTCCTTTGAAATAGAAATGGTCCCAATTCACGAAAAGTTAAGGCATTTCACCTTGGACCAATTTGTAGGTTAAGGTCACTCTGGTCCCTGGCACCTTTATAGTCCCTTCTACCTTATCATCTGACTCTCTTTTCCAGCATCCCTCTGGCACAATGGGCTTTGGCCCCCAGCTTTAAGGGTGAGGTTGAAGTAGCACCTTGCCCATGCAGATCAGGCATATTGACAGCATTAAGGACACAAACTAACAGTGCCCTTAAATGTCCATTATCAGAGAAGCTGCTCAGAAAGACTGAATAGTCAGACCAATCCTGAGATGCTGGTGTGGTGCAGACTCCCTGGGAGAAGGGTCTTGTCTTTGGTTCTGTCAGTCTCAGAGCCTCAAGGGTCATAAAAGATTTCTGGGAACCAAAGTGCCTCTGACCTCAGTGTGTGGACTATCTAGTAAGAAGGCCCATGCAACCCCTGGACAGCTTCTCAGACCTTAGCCCAAGTCAGCATTGGGGAAATTCCTCAATTCTTTACAAATTCCTTGTAAAGAAACAATATTCTGGGGGATCTTTAGTGAAAAGGTTTCAAAATGGTTTATATACTTTGGGAGATTCTAAGAGGAAAGAATGCTTGGGCCTAGGAAGGCTGCCAAAGAAGGAGGCTCCTTACACTACATTAAGTGACTTATTCATGATTTTTTCTTGTTTTGTTTTTTGTTCTTGCTCTGTTCTTATAACTGCTTTATTTTATTATATTTTCATAAGTAAACTGGGCTACTAGCTGGCTATTATAGCAAATATTGATTTGGCTTTTGTTAATTCATGACTGTTAAGTTACATCTGGAGTGTTTTGTGTTCATTTTGTAATTCCTCTTTAATCTGAACAGAGGATAATTTGCTCACAGCTACTGATGGTAGCAGAGGGTACTGAAAATCCCTCATCCTGACCAAGGCAGGTTTTGCTGCAAGAAATCATTGCAGTTTAGCCCCATGGTCTTTTTCCTAATCTCCTACCTAGTCTGTGTAAGGCAGTGGAACATGTGGGACCCTGCAATGGCTGTGGTAGAGGCCTAAGAAGACCTCTAAAATGCCATCTCTCTCTTAGACATCAGAATTGCCTGAAGACCTTGTAGGAATTAGATACCCAGAATGCCACAATCCTCAAGACATGAGCAGCTGGAGTTACATACACCACTCTCTAGTAAAGTCCATGGGGCTCTTATAAGCTTGGCATCCAGGGCAGCAGAATCAGTGAGGTAGGGACAAAACGAGAACTGATGGATTCCATATGAAGGAATGATTTATATATGAGAAGAAGTAGAACCAAGAAATAGAGCTACAAAAACATCTCAAATTCCCCTCATTGGAAAGAAACCATAAAATTGACCACATGGCTCATGGTGTTGGTGGGACCAGTAGGGGACTATTGTCTTTCTCCTCATATCTCATTGTGAAAGCAGCAAGTGCATACAAGGCTGAATGAAATGGCTCTCCTTGAAGCACCTACCTGTAGTATGCTGGGCTGTCTGTAAATAGTCTAAAAATTTCCAGCTTGGCAACATGGTCCAAATACAGGAAGAATTGCTGCAAGGGAAGTGGCCTGGCCCAGTCCTACAGCCTCCTCCTATCATCCTAGCCTCAAGTAATTTTGCCTTAGCTCTGGTCTTGGATCTCCCACACTAGGGGTGAGGACCCTGGAAGGGCCTTTCTGAGTGAAGGGCAAATAGCCAATCCTGGCTGGATAGAGTGGGTCTACCCAGCAGTGTGGCCCCTGGGACACTGCTGTAAAACCAAGAGTAATACTGTGAAAAATCTTGATTTTTATGAACAATAAAAAAAAAATTTAAAAAAAAGTAACTTGAATGGCACATCCAGAGGCACATGTGTGATTGCTCCTCTCTCACCCTTCCTGGGTCATTACCTGGATCCCTGACCACTGACCTACCATTCCTCTGTCCTACTCATATCCCAACAGGATTGCTACTGGCCATTTGGCTACAGCCTCAAGCTACTGGGTCTAGTTCCTGGGCCTTACACTCTTCAGCCTGCTGCTTCCCCTACTTCTGGTTATTCCTAATGAAGACTGGTGTGTAGCTGGGTCATACAGTACCAGACAAGCTGGGCCCATGTCAGGCAGTGCAAGATGTGGGGCTTCCCTCCTGCCACTGGCCATGCTGGCAGCCAGGCTAGGCTCTGGACCTCATGCCTCACTTTCCTCCCTGTGCAACTACAGCCATGCAACTGCCCCAACTACTGCCCTCCTGCCTTTTCAATTAAAAAGTATGTTATCTTCTGATGCACATGGATATCCACACCATGACATAAACAAAAATGCATTCCAGTTGGATAAAGACCTAAATATGAAAACCAAAACTTTGATAATATGAAAAATTAATTACTAAAAATTCAATAAGCAGTGGAAAAATACTAGAATATAACTCCATGCATTCTGGATTCAAGGCTGCTACAGACAAAATTCTGCTTAGAGAGCCTACTCTTCAATTCTTTGCAGCAAATAATTTTGAGATAAGAGAATTGAAAACCAGGAGTTGTAACCAAATTATGATTGATTGCCTTGTCTTGTTAAGTCTAAACACAGTGAAAATACACTTAATATTTAAAGATATAATTCTAGAAGTCCACATCAAGCATTGGAAATTTTTCTAGTAAATTGTTACCCCTAGATTCCTTAATAAGCTGTCAAAACTACAAAATATTTAGTAAAATATTTGGCAGGAACAGCACAAAATATTATGAAAAAACAAAATACTGAAATAAATAAAATGAAACCTAATAAAAGCAAAATTATGTCATGTTACTGATTGGGAAGACTTGTCAAAAAATGTCAAATACTAATATGTAAATGAAATACAATTTCCATATCAACATAGTTCTTTAATTGTGTACATTAATCATACAATCCAAATGGTATAATTAATACTAAAGAATAGACAAAAACATGAAAACAGATAGTGACAGGAGACTTCCCTCATCAAATCAAAGATCAAATCAATAAGACATTAGAATGGAAGCTATCAGGAAGTGTTCCCAATAACCATGAATACAAAGGTGGTATTTCAAATCACAAGAAATATTATTTAGTTAATAAACAGTGATGACTCAAATAATCAACATTCTGCAAAGATAATAACATATAATATAGATTTATTGATTTCAAAGCAAAAGAGAATCAAGAATAATCTCTAGAAAATTAGGAAATTACAGATGAGGGGCTGTTAACCTATATAGGCTGTTAGAAACTATAAGAAAAAAATGTAATTGCCCATAAACATTTTTAAAGTATTGAAGAGAGAGAAAAAAGCTTGCAAAAATGTCACATTCAATAGATTTGGGACTAACAAGGAACTGAGGATGGACAACCATCATAACAAGGAAGCGAGAGAGCCTACAACTGCAAGCAAGGGAGCCCCATCCATCAGCTGTACGGGATGAAAGCCCCTTCTCAATCAGAGGTGGAGTGGACATCACCATCCCAGAATACTCAGGATTGGGGAATGAACTGTGGACTAGAGCAGACTTACTGGTATTCTACTACCGACTTGTGATTGTAGCAATGGAAGAAATTACAGCATTGATGTGGAGACAGTGGCCACTGGAGGCTCTGGGGTCAGGGAGGTGAAAGAGAGGTGTAATGCAGGGGCTTTTTTGGGACTTGGAAATCGTCCTGAATGGCATTGCAATGACAGATATAGGCCATTATATATCTTAGCCTGCAGAACTGTGTGGGAGAGAGTGTAGACTACAATGTGAACAATGGTCCATGCTTGGTGGCAAAGCCCCAGGATGCATTTATCAATTACAATGAATGTGCCACACTAATGATGTTGGTTATGTGGGAGGGTGTGGGAGGTGTGGGGGCAGGGCATATGGGAATCCCTATATATTTTGTGTTAATTTGTGTAATCTAAGTATCTTTTAAAAAATAAAAAAATGTTAAATAAATAATAAGTAAAGTAAAAAAAATAAAAATAAAAAAGTTAATACCACCCTTGAGACATGAAAATATGAATATTTAGAGAAGGTGTGAAGTACAGTCCTATCATCTGCTCTAGGGAATATCTGGGTATAGGAAGTGACAATAAAAAAAGCAACAATAACAAAAAAGGAATTATAAGAAAAATAAATAAATGTAATTAGCCATGAACATTTTTAAAGTATTGAAGAGAGAGAAAAAAATCTTGGGAAAATGTCACATGCAAATAATAGATTTTGAAAATTATTTACAATGTAGATGACAAAAGATTAATAACTATTTTTATTTTAATGGGAAAAGTTCTACAAAAATTGAGCACTTGAAAAATGAGGGATGAATTCAAGCAGACCATTCATAGGCAATCAAAATGCCTGATAAACAATGTTGTTCAAAAACCCTGGTAGAGGGGGCGGCTGTGGCTCAAATGGTTGGGCGAAAGTCTGCCATATGGAGGGACCTGGGTTCGATCCCCGGGACCTCCTGGTAAAATAAAAAAATATATATATATAGAAGGCTCATGGGCTGCCAGGCTCTGTGTGCCGGTGAGCCGCCAGGCCCCAGAAGTCATGCAGCAAGATGATGACATAAAGGAGAGAGACACAGGGGAGAGTCAAGACGAGATGCTCTGAAAACCAGGAACTGAGGTGGCGCAGGTGACAGAACACCTCTTTCCTACATCGGAGGTCTCCAGGATCGAATCCTGGTGAAGACTGGAGGAGAAGGATGAGAAGAGATGGCAGGAAACAGACACAGAGAATTGCCCAGTGAATGGACACAAAACAGCAAATGGGGAAGGGGTGGTAAAATTGATAAAGTCAATAAATATATCTTTAAAAAAAAATCCTGGTAGATAGAAAAATATCAAAGTACCCACAAAACTTCAAATTTAAGAATCAAAATATCTATTGTACAGCTTCAAACCATCACACTATGGACCCAAGAAAATCATGTCCTTAAAGCTAACCCATTCCTGTGGGTGTAAAGCTATTGTAAGTAGGGCCTTTGAATTAGGTTGCTTCAATTTAGTTGTGGCCCAGGGTGGGAAAAAAAATAGTATTGAATAATTAAGGAATGGTTCATTGTCATATATTTTGTTTATTGTGACTGACATCTATTGCTTGTTAAGAAATAGTATATTGTTTTCTAATATACACAGTTACTTAAACTGATTTAAAGGTAATTGCTATATAAAAAAAAACTATTGTCGCCTGGGTTGTGTGGATAAGGATGTCATTTACATAGTTGAAAAAGAACATTACTACAGCCCTTCACAGAAAGCAGCTTCACATTAGCTCTAAAATGTTAAAATATTTTTACACTGGCAATCTTACCATGAGAAATTATCTCAATGAAATAAATGTTATATAGAGAATGATGCATACTGCTGCATTGTCAATAATGATACAAAAGGAAAAATAAAATTACCCATTGATGGAGGAATATAGAATAATTTATGGTAGAACCACATTATATACTATTAGGCAGTCATTAAAATGAAAGAGCAGTAACAGTTGAGAAAGAGAATGTCCAGTCGATACTATATATGCAGGAAAGCAAGATGCAGAGTAGCATATATAAAATGAGCCCATTTGGTTAAAACAATAACAAATACCTGAACATTTTTCAATACATGTATATGTGCATATGTGTGAATAATGGAGTAAATATGTATATTTGTATAACTGAGTATGATTATTTAAGCATGAGTAATAAAACAGGCTATTTACAAGATAGTTAATATGAATTAACTTGTGTTCACTTGTGAGACAAGTACTGGGAGTAGAGAGTTGGAACATAGAGAAAAGATGAAGAAGATGGCAGAATAGGAAGCCCCAGGAACCAGTCCCTCCACCAAAACAACTATTGAACTGGCAGGAATTTCCTGAATCAACTATTTGAAATTTTGAGGACACCGTGTAGCATCCAGAGAAGAGCATTAGGAAGAGGCTGGTAAGTTGAGATAAATGCCAGTGGGTTTCATCCTCCCTGCAGTAGTTACAGTCCCCCTTCCCTTAGACTATGGCAGGCAGCAGTAGGGAAAAATTATAGTAGAGTCACATATCATACTTGATATTTGGGAGTCATTAGAATGAGAGTTATAGCAGTTTTTGAGTAAAGGAGAGCTCCATGAAGTATTACCTAAGGAGAGAAGCATGACGCAGGATAGTATTCACAAAATGAACATATTTGGGTTAAACAATAACAAATACATGAATATATTGCACACATGTAGATGTATTTATGGATGCATAAAAGAGTAGATGTGGATATCAGAATATCTGAGTATGATTGTTTAGGCACACATAAGATAGACTAGTTAAACAGATTATTAATATCAAGGACTTTGGATAAACTTGTGAGATAGATATGAGAGTTAGAACATGTGGAAAAGAAGGTACTTAAAGAAAAAAAGCACAGATATATACTCCCCTGTAGACAGTTGTTTAGCATGTGCAGTATGTACTGTAATGGTTCCCATTAAAAAATCCATGTGTTAATATGAATTAAAAATTGGCATAACCAAAATGATAGTGTTAGGGCCATAACTATTGAATTTCAAGGAACCATGTCCGCCTAAGTGGAAAAGGATGAATAATAATGGGGAAAAGTATGACCTATTTTCCACAAAAGCAAACAAAGGGATCTACATGTGTTCCTACAGCTTTATAAATGTCTCCTGTAAAAGAAGAAAGTATGAATGATACACATGTGCCATTAACATTTGGGACCTGGATGGAAGAGTTATAATTGATGGTGGGGATGATTCTGCTGCTTTCTTTATACAAATTTATAATGCTTATTATAAGAGTGTAAGAACTTCATAAGTTAAAAAAATTTGTATATATACATATATGTTTATAAACATTTTGTTGGATGTTTTCCAAATAGGCAAAAAATTATCTTGCATATGGTGTTCAAATGTTTTAATTATTAAGATGAAGAGCATGTCCACAGACTGTACAAAGGCCAGACCCAGCAGATCTCCTGCTTCCTATTTGTAGACAATGACCTCTTCTGGTCTCTATACCTAGAAATGACCAAAAAGAATTTTGTGACAGTTAATGTGGTTATTCTTGAAGATTCTATTGAGTGTGCATGTCTAGAGATAAGGAAGTAGCTGGACATGATTGGCAATTCACAAGGCAAACATTGGCCACTACAAGATTCACTTTCTCTCATGTTGCCATCACCTTTTTCACTAATGTGCTGTAGTTGAAAACTCACCCTTGTGTACTTTAGGCTTTTTCATCAGACTGAACATAGAAGGTGTTAACTGAAAAGATGCAGCTTTCATGGAAAAAGAAAGATTTGGTCCAAAGGTCTTCAGAGAGTTGAAATTCATGAGCCAGCCTCTGGCCAGCCTCTGCCCAACTCCTCCTACAGTATATATGTGCTTCATGGGCTTGCCTTTTCCATGACAATAGTGTGCATATTGTCCCTCTTTGTCAGAACCAACTGGTAATTGGAGCCACCAGAATCTCTCTGAAAAATAAAAATAGGACACACTGGTGATGAAAATGTTAGTCCCCTGGGCCATGACCCCCTTCAAGTGTTTCTGAGGCTTCCACAAACTACTCTGGGTCTCATCTCTCAAGGAGAAAGACATGATCCACTCATTTCTAGAACCTCCTAAACCTTGGGACTTGATGCTGTGGGTGTGACTTTGGCTCTTCTGCCCATTATTGAATCTGGGTCTGAATGATCCATTCCCATCCTCACCTCTGGTTATACTCGTTGTTGCTGTTCTGTTCAGGTTTAATGTCACCCTCTCTTTTTCTCTTTTCCTCTTAGTTGAGCTTTTTTCCAGTTAACGAACTCAGGATAGGTCAAGTTATAAATGAGAAAAAATAAAAGCCAAGAATGGTCAAAGATATGTGTAAAACAAGAGTGAAATATGCTTAAAAGGAATAAAATAATTCTCCAACATTCAAGGAAATATTTGCAGTAGTTATCCATGAACTACTGTTTCTACTTGTATCTAGAAAGTATAACACTTAGTGGAATTTTTCTACACCAACTGCCACTCACACTCAACCAAAAGAAAACAATACATCAGGAACCCAAATTCAATTTCTCTATGAGGCAACTACTGACATGTCATGAGCTCACATTATTTCATAATGTCCTCCTGTCCTCTTGCAATGCCCTCCTTCTTTTCACTGCATTTATGCTAGTCCATTGCTCACAAGCAAGCAGGATTCCCCACAGCCTGGCACCCATCCTGTTCCTTCTAGTTACTTCTCCTATAAATTTAAGTTACATGCTCCTTCAGAAACACACTTACCATGGAGCTGCCTAAGCTTCAGCCTCCCATGACCCATTTACTATCCCACTACTCCTTTCTGGCTTACAATGTAGCTCATTTTCAGGATCCCATAGTACTCAATGTCAAGATAAGATTTCTATATTACCTGTATTGAGTGAGGCTGAGTCTGCATTGATGCCAGCTTTTCTGAGGCTGCTTCAGTACAGTTCCTTGTAGGGCTGATGCTCCCCTGAGGTTGGGGTGGGGTGGCAGGCATTGTGGAAGGTGGAGTGGACATTCTTAAAGAGCAGATGGATTGAAGTAGCCTGAAGGGAGATCTTCACAGAAAGCCTCACAATTCCCAGCCCAGACACCCTCCTCTTTCTAAGTCAAGGTGTCTTCCTGTGGTGGGTCTTCAAGCGCTTCCCCCTCTGCCCTAGGGGATGTGTTGCTCTCTGTTTCCTCTGCCAGGCCTCCTGCCTCTGCAGCCCCATCAGCTCTTGTTGTAGTCTGATCAACTTATGTTTCTCCATTTCCAACTTCTCCTGTAAGCGACGGCAGATTTCTTCCTTTTCTTTTATCTCCCTTTTCATGTTGGCCTTCAGGCATCGCTGGGCCATCTGGTGGCACTTTCTACAATGGCGCTGCTCTGAGCGGCGCCGCTTCCTCTCTAGCATCTCCTCATAGAAGACTCGGCAGCTGAATCCCTCCTTCACCCCATGCTCTGCATGAGCCAGGACTGCCTCCCTGGAGGGGAACACTCGGCAACAAGCCACACAGCGGAAGCCATTCTCCCTGGTTACCAGCCAGTCTGGGGTCACAGCGCGGGGCCTCTCTTCATCCTCCACCTGGACAGTGGGCTCAGGGGTGCAAGCCTCAGGTTCCTCCTGGAAGAGCTCCATGGAGCTGAGCAGGGACTCAGTGTTGGTTAGACTCGGGGGAGAGCCAATGGTGCTCTCTTCAGAGAGCTCAGCCTCAAAGACCAGGGGTGTCTTTCTAACAGGGGCAAATGCAGTTTTTGTTTGCCACTCAATGGCTACTCCCTTTACTGTGCTCACTCTTGTAAAATATGCACACCTGACCCATTGATGCTCTGAGTTTGACCCATAGCTGGATGAGTTAGAGGTCTTCTCAGTCGAGTTTGAGGAAGACTTCTCTGATACCCTTGGAATCTTACTGGGCCTGGAGCTTAGACTTTCTGATTTCAATATTGAAGGCTCTTGGGTCATTGTATCTGAAAACAGAAAGTTATTTACATGAGTTCTGGGCCTTGTGTGGACAGTTATGAGTTCAAGACTCTAATCTCAGGGATCCCTGCAGGAGTTAGCAACCCTATCATGCTCAAACACTGTGAAACCTCATCAGTTCTTTCTTCTTCCCCTGGGCTCCCCTTCCTTTGTGGACATTATGTGGAAAACTAACTGTCCTATGCACAATGACATTAATGATAGTATCACTTCATAGAAAACATTTTTTACTCTTTGAAAACACTATAATACAAATGGACATTTTATGTTGCAACTAAAGATTTATCTTAATATTTTTATTTTGACATTTATTTTTGAATTCCAAATGATTTTCTTCTTTGGAACACAGAAATGACCTCTAAAGTCACCAACTACATAATAGTATGTTTTTTCTCCAAAAGATGTATTCTATGAACATTATATTCTTAGCATATTTAGAGTGCAAATGTTGAAAAAGGAGATATGGTCAACTTTTTAATGTGTTTCCAAACATTTTTCAGGGAAGGCTTTTATAAAGGGAATTGTGTTTAAGAAAGGTAATTTGTATAATTTGTTTTGGCTCTTAGGATTATAACACTTTGTTTTACCATTTTTAAACCTCAATTTAATATAAAAATTACTTTTCCCTGAAAAGAAGCTCCTGTTAGCATGCAATTATTATATGATCTCTGTCAGAATCAGGTGGTCTACATTCAGAATACTGTTGTCCATGTCTTAAAGTCATGATTCTACAAACCTCACTAGGTCATAAGACAAAATCCCCAAAGGAAGTTTTCTGGGTTTGAGTATGTCAGCAGATTTTCTATATATTTCTGAAGAAGCTCAGAGAATTTATAATGAAGAAAAAAAGATGGGGACATGTGTTTTGTAATGGCAGAGGTGTGAAAATCCATCAAGTGTCATAGAATAGAGAAGAAGTAACTAGCTTTCAGAAGGATGTAAGTCAGGCAGAGACCCAGAAGGGTGCAGAAGGTTGGTCTGGGCCTCTGGAGGGCAGCAGAATAGAGAAGCAGAAATGAAGTGGGGTGGGAGGAGGAAATTGGTCTGGAGAAATTGTGCTCAAACAGGAATTACAGCAGAAGCTCAGGTTGAGTAAATTGAGAATGAAAACTGTGACCCTGAAGTGAGGTTATGCTGTTACAGGTTGTTAGGTCCTTGGAAAGGGTTGGGTAGGAGACAAATTAGAAAGATGTCTCTGGAGCTAGAGAGGGAGGGATCTGCAGAAGCCTGAGGATAGCAAAACTCACAAGGCCTGGGATGTCTGCAGTAAATGTGTTGTACTGGCTCCATCAAAACAACCACTCCTATAACTCCTTATAAATTTTATTCCTTTCATAAATTTCTCAAAAAAATCCACTCATTAGAAAATGGAATAACACTGAACTACAAATCTCCCTAAACACCCTGTCCTCCTGTCCTTGTTTCCCCTCTGCCCCAGTTTCCACTTCCTCCCTTTTCATCTACACAAAGCAGTTAGATCTCAGAACTCATAATTGAATAACTTTTTCACCTGTTCTAGAAACCCTTCAGATGCAGTAGAATTATTCTGTTTGCTCACTCATTTGTTCCTTCGTTTATTTCTTCATATAACACAATCTGGTTCTTGTCTATTAATTCACAAGAAAGACTTTCTGAGTGAAAGACTTAGTGAGCCTTATCCTTTTATTCAAAATCCTGCATCTTTGCTCTGGTCCACAATAAATCAGGTCCCAGAAAAATCAGGGGATATCTGAACAGGGAAAATCAGACCCCTCTATCCCAGCTCCTATCTTCAGAGACAACTTTCCTTTCATCCTTACCTAAAGTCTTAGAGAAAGGTCTCTTCCTCCAAGATTGCCGTTTCATCTTCTCTGGGTGCATATGAACCTAAAAGAAGGCTCTGAAAGATTTTACCACTCTTTCCAGTTGAGGTGTTCACCCAACCTCTCCTGAATTGGGAACTCTGATTAAGTCCAGAATATCTGTCAATTTGTAGCATTAGTCACTCTCCCACAAGGAGATCTCAGACACCAACCACACAGAAGAGCAGTTGATATCTGAGTGAGGACCAAGGTTTCCAGTAACCCTTGTATGACATCATCACTGACATAGCTCAGTTCCATGGGTCCAATTTGAATCTAAACATGCCAACAAGAAAAACATGGCAACAGTTGAAGTAACAGTTGGTGGGGGGAGGGGGGGGAGTCAGATTATATAATAAAATGAATTAAAACTTTTCCCTGTCCTCAAAGAAGTTGCTATCAGTTGTGGGAGAGTGATAGAAATGCAGGGGTTGATAATTAAATGTGATGGGGGATAATTATATTTCTTTCTCCCAAACCTCTCATCTGACTCTGATTGAAATTTGTCTCTCCAAAAATGTTCACACACTATCCACTCTGAATCCCTTTCAGGCCTCTTTGCCTCAGAATCTTCACACAGGCTGGTTAGAAGACTTTCCTTCCTTCCTCTACCCTCCCCTGGTTCACCATGCCTTGGTGACATGTTTTATTGAAAAGAGCTGACTCCAGCCTGTCTCCCGTGTTTGAGTCCCAGCTCTGTTCTTCACTGGCCATATATTCTTGGATGTTTCATTTGACCTCTTCAGGCCTTCCTTCACTCACCTGTAAAATACAGAGGACTCTATCTGTCTTATAATGCTGTCATTAGTATAAAATATGTTAGCACATGTGGACACTTCACTGAGAACAATGAGTGGCTGGTAGAGAGTAAAACCATGTGAATGTTGACTTTTACAGTTTTACTTTAGGACACAGTTTGCTGAATGTGTTCAGACTAGGTGATTTTCCTGCTTAATGGATTCAGGAAACTGTGAAATTGAAAATACATTTGCTAGAGAGGAAGTTATTGCTTCAGGGCCCCAAGGCCTGTTAGATAGAACAATTGATCTCTAATCACCTAATGGCCTTTTGATGGTTGTTCTAACTGAAAAACTCCCAGTTTCTAGGACTGTTTTTTTAATTAATTAATTAATTAATTTACTTTTATCCATTTTAAACCCCCCCTCCCCCCATTTTTGCTGTTTCTGTGTCCATTCACTGGGCAACTCTCTGTATTCATTTCCTGCCCTCTCTTCTCATCCTTCTCCTCCTGTTTTCACTGGGATTTGATCCTCAGAATCTCTGATGTGGGAGAGAGGCATCCTACCACCGGTGCCACCTTAATTCCTGGTTTTTCAGTGCATCTCATTTTGGCTTTCCCTGTGTCACTCTCCTGTTTTGTCATCATCTTGGGGCATGGCTCATGGGGCCTGATGGTACCTCCACACATGGGGCCTGATGGCTCACCTACTGATGGGGCCTGGTGGTGTATCCATGCCCAGGCCCTGGCAGCTCACCCGTGGACAGGGCCTGATGGCTCACCTGCTCGTGGGACCTGGCAGCGCACCCACACATGGGACCTGGTGGCTCACCTGCTCATGGGGCCTGGCAGCACACCTGTGTGCAGGGCCTGGTGGCACACCCATGCATGGGGCCTGGTGGCCCACGTGCCTTCTATATGTTTCTTTTTTTTTTTATTATTTTTACCAGGAAGCCCCAGGGAGTGAACCCAGGTCCCTCCATATGGGAGACAGATGCACAATCACCCGAGAATATTTGCAATACCTAGGACTGCATTTTAAGTCCGGGTAACAAGAAGAGCCATGAGAGCAGTAAATTACTTTTGTTCTAAAGCTCCACATGTTGGGACAATTTGCTACACAGCAAAAGATAATTGATAATTGAAACATGTTTTAACTTGGACATGTTTATCTCCAAACTCAGGGACTTTCTCCTAGTCATTTAATTGTCATGAGTATCTAGCATTAAAAAAAAATCCTTTCCCCATCACTCTGATCAAGATGACTGAACGAGGTGCTTCAGGGCCACATACTCCTACAGATGCTTTGAAAAACCAGCAAGAACTGGCAGAAATATCTTCATCAAAGATCTAGAAAACAGTTAACACATTCCTGTCATGGGGTACACAGTAAACCATGAAAAAGACAATTTAAAAGCAGTATAATCTCATGGTGCCCTAGCTGGCCCCTCTCCTTCCTGCACCAGCTTGGTGGGATGCCTGCCTACACTCCTAGTGTGATTCCCTGGGCAGTTCTGGAGGGAGTAGAGCAACCCTAGTTCATATACTGAGAGCAGGGATGCCTGGTCCATTCTCTCCCATGGTTTATTAGTATAAAGGACACTCTCAGGCTCACCATCCAAGCAACTGCCATGTTTTTAAAGGACAGCTCACAGAGCTCACCATCAGAATGCTAAGGATCATCAATCAAGTCTTGGTTGTCTAGTTTGAGGGAATGTTGGCTCTAGACATACAGTATAGTATCTAGGACAATGAGGAGACTGTTTCCTAGGGAAGAGGTGACATTTGAATTCATGTAAATGGAGGAATTCCTAGAGGAAAACATTTATGCCCATGACAAGGATCAGGGACACTCTGCTCCTCAGGACAATCTACAAAGAATGGAAAAATTGTTTTCCTTTTTTCTTTTTTTATTTCCTAGAATGCATAGAAATCTCCATACTATTATTAGCTGAATACAAGCTTATAGAACACATGCCTCAGAGTCTAAATTTCAGTGATATCACATTAAAATATTCAAAATCTAGGTTTCATAAGAAAAATACAAAGCATACAAAGAAACAGGAAACAATAGCTCAGGCAGTGAAGAAAAGGAAAGCAATAGATACCATCTATGAAGAGTAATATACCTGGAATATAGAAGTCAAAGACTTATTTGTAAATGGTCCTAAGCAAGCTCAAAGAGCTTAATGAAAACATGAATTAAAAGTAAAGGAAGATACTTACCTGGCAGGGGAAATACCATGATCAGGAAGGTGGTTTTCTCAGGACGAGGCTGAATATGCTGACCCCTGTGATTTCCCCAAATGCAGGAAACTCGACTGCATAATTTGTGGTAGTGGGGGACTGCATTCACGCTCTCCCCTGAAAAAAAAAAAAAAGTAAAGGAAGGAGAGCCAATGTGGCTCAGTGGTTGAGCACCAGCTTCACACAAACAAGGTCCCAGATTCGATCCCCAACCACTGAACCTAGAAGAGACTGCAGCTTATAAAGGATTGAAAGGAAAGAACAATCACATGACATGCATGTGATGAAATCAATATCTCCAATAAGGATGATGACATGGGGTAATATAAATGGCAGTACTAATGTATTGTTGGTTTGTAGCTCTACTTTTTATTTGCAGTAAGATATAAAGGGCAAATTCATAAAATGTAATGATAATTCTGTGGTATTGTACCTATAATATATAAACATGTGATTTACCATAAGAACGATCTATAATTGGAGGGAAGAGGTGGATGCATAATACTGAGGTTAAGTTAGTATCAAAGCAAACAAGATTGTTATATATTTGGGATGTTAACTTTAAGCCTCATGGTAACAACAAAGAAAATATCAGAGAATATACAGGCACAAAGAGACACAAATTAGAGTTCAGGTTGCCAGTGTTGTGGAGTGAGTTGCTACCAAGTTGCAGTGTGGGAACATAAGCTCAGGGCACAAGAGAAAACATTCTGTAAATGATACCTTTGTTGTACAGAACAGGAAGCCCAGAAAGAGCAAATCCTCTTGCCACTAACATAGTACAAAGAATACAAAAGAGCAGGGGAAGTATTCTCATCATGGCTGATCCCCCAGTGTTGCTGACAACTGCTCTGGGTTATTTTGATAGCAACACAACAAGCCCCACTTCACTCCGAAGAAGAGAGCCCAATCTATACTGTCTGAGTGTGATTTTCATCTACCTCAGGTTGAGGGGGACCTGCTACTGAGAATTCCTTTTCTGATAGGCATTTGGGGCTGCTAGTTCCTGTCTTCTGGGTTTAACATCTGGTAAGGCCTTTACATTAGACTTAACTTCTTCCCCAGATGTGGAATGACACACAATAGAAAAAGATGCAGAGGTACTGAAAAGCTGGGGGATGGCCACTTACCCTGTTTGTGACATTTGCAGAGAAGGAGGTAGGGGAATATGAGGTCTATGCAATGACCCCTAAAAGATGTCTGTGACTTCTCTAGAAAGGGGTAGGGGGCAAGGCGATATGGATATAATACTTAATGGGTATAGGGTTTCTACTTGGGATGAAGGGAAAATTGTAGTAATGGAAGTGGGTGACAATACCCCAATATTGTGAATATGATTAATCCCACTGAATCGTATGCCTGGGAGTGGTTGTGATGGGAAAGTTTATAGTGTTTATATTCCCACAATTAAAATAAGAAGAGAGAGTTACTAAAGAATCAATGGCAACTAAATGCAATACATGATCATACAAGAGAAAGGGTTTTTAAGGACAAAGAAGGAGATTGCATAAGTATTTTGTAAAGAATTGCCGTTGGTGTATATTTGTGTCTTTCCAAATGTCCTTCATGTTAGAGAGTTTAATGATTTATCTTATGCCTGTTTCCTGGCATTAGATGTCCTCAGAAGCATTGTTGCCTTTGATTTTGCATACCTTGGCAGTGTGTGATAACTGACTGAAACATGCATAACATCCTGAATGGCTTCCTGTCTCCATTTTCAATCTTTTAACTATAGAAGCTCCATTTTGTTTTATCTCTTTTCTTGTTTCCCCCTTTTGATCAAGATCTTTCTCCAAAAGCATCACTGATCAGCATTTGTTTTTAATCCCCCCATACCACTGAAGCTCATCCTTGGGACTCATGCCCCACATAAGGGGATGTTTGAGGTTTAACTGCAGAGTTTAGAGTTTGGCTACATTTGAGAAAAATAGTGGTTTTAATGGAGTGATTCTTAGGGATTTGTTAAAATTAAGCTTAGCTTTGTTATAAATTTCTTAAGTACAAGCTACAAGATAAGTACAAGTACAAGCTACAAGAGTCTGGTGCATTAGTATTGCCCATTATCATGGTGTATTAGCATGGCTGTAAGGTAGCTATGGCCATTATCTTAGAGATGAGACAATAAATAAGAGAAAGTATAATAATTATAAGAAACAAAATTAGCAAGATTTGGACTATAGTATGAATTTAGTCACCTTAAAATGTAAGATTGAGCCAAAATTATTTTCAATTATGATATTCTAGTTATACTTTTGGTTATATAAGCTGTGTCTCCAATTATATCTTGTTAACAAGGAAGACATTTGATTATTGGCCTTAGGTAAATAAATATATTTCCATGAAAATAAGAAAATTCATTAAGAGTTTCCAAATTCTAGGGGATCAGGCAGCATGAAAAATATAAATGTTTTATGAATAATTGATAATTTAATGGAAACTCAAAAGGAATTCCTTGTATTTAAAAAATAAAATATTAAAACATCACAATATTTTAAACAAAGTCCATAATCATTTTATCAATGCATTCAGTCCTATGTTATTAATCCTTGTTCTGCTCAATCTTGTATTAACAAGTTTCATGAATTTATCAGCTTCTCGTTAGATTTTTGAAAATGTTGAATGAATCCCATGGGATATTGTTGAAGTTCTTTAAACAATGTTTTTAGAAGCTGGTGACCCAGTCCTTTCTACAAGTCTCTGAGACAGTACATTTTTCAAGGTGAAGCACTTCCATCTGCAGCTGATTGTAGTGTTTTCAGGAAATATTAGAATAAAAGAAAAAAAAATTATCCATGTATTAAAAAAGACTTAAAACCTTAAAGATAAAAATGGTTATGGTTAATTTATTATTATTTTATAAAGGGAAAGATCTACTGAGAGTTTATTACAAAATAACATGTTTGTAACATGTAACATATTTTTAAGAATAACTCAAATTATGCCTGGTAACATTATACTGTTGTTTACCTTGAGACTGATTAACAGGATATTTTATAGACACTGAGGGCATTGACAAAACTTTAGTAACACTATACAATTTCACCAATACATATATACCTTAATAACATTTATGTATTAAATATAACAAGTATATATGAAAATCTAACAAATAGAAGGTTGGAAAATCCCTTTAAGTAGATAATATATTAATGTGACAGTATATCTTATTCTTATTAAACAAATATTTTAGCACCTCTTTTAATGAGCTGAAAACACAATTTCTCTGTGACTTTCCAGAGGATATCTGGAAGACCCCCAAAATTTTGAAAGAGAAAGATATTATTTAGCATTTTATTTGAGAAGTAAAAATGTAAAAAAAGTTTTCAGGAGGTTGAACACTTGGATAAATAGGATCACAGTTTACTGTGACACAGTACATAGCTCTTTTATTTAATTAAAGTGACAATAAAATATTTTAAAATAAGTATAGGAGATAACATGATTAAAACTTATTTTTCATAAAATTGAGAAGACCCATTTCTAAAAAACAGCTAAGTACATGACAAAGTCAAAAAATTACAAGAAATCATTTTAGTAGGAACTTTAGGGGAAGATAATGGAACAGGGAGCTCCAGGACTCTGTCAGCCCCCCAAAACAGCTATGAAACAGCCAAGAACTGGTGAAACAACCCTTCTGGGCTTCGGGAGCTAGAAGAACACTGAACATCATTCAGGGAAGAAAGAGAGGAAGAGGCTGCTAAACTTTAGTAAAGAACTTTTAGTAGCACTCTCTATCTGACAGCTGCCAGTTCCCATCCACCACTCAGGGCATGAATCAGATGAAGAAGTGCTGGAAAAGTTTGATCAATTAAACTATTGGGTCTAAAGAATATTCTAAAGGTCAGAATAAGTTGAAAAAACAGTGAAAGAAGAGCCTTGACATAAAGCCAATTAACAATAAAACCCTAGGTGAGAGAGAAAAAACTGACTTTCAGAGTAAGCTCATTAAGAAAATTAAATGCCTAGATATCAGAAAAAGTTGTAAGCCATACTAAGAAGTAGGAAGATATGGCCCTGTCAGTGGGACAAAGTACAACTTCTGATGAGAGAGAGTTTGGAAAAATGAATCAAATATTTTCAAAAAGATCTCAATTCAAGGAGATGAGGGAAACTATGGCTAAAGAAATAAAGGATATTAAAAAAGACATTAGATGAGCATAAAAAAGAATTTTAAAATATAAAAACATAACAGAAATATGGGATATCAAGAGATATAGTGTACACTGAAGGCATACAACCAGCAAATTTGAACAGACTGAATAAAAGAAATCAATGACCTAGAAGATAAGACAATTGAAAACTCACAGACAGAGAAAAGGTAGACAAGAGAATGGGGGGAAAAGTTCCATAAGGTCTCAGGGAAATAAATGACAGCACAAACTGTACAAACATATACACTGGGCATGCCCCAGAAAAAGAAGACAAGGGTAAAGGGGCAGAAAAAATATTTAAGGAAATAATGGCCTAAAATTTCCCAACTTTTATGAAAAACATAAATGTACATGTTCAATAAGCACAACATACTCCAAGGAGAATAAATCCTAATAGAAGTAAAACCAAGACAACTACTAATCAGCATGTCAAATGCCAAAGATAGACAATCATGAAAGCAACAAGTGATTCATCCTATACAAGATATCTTCAATTAGATTAAGTATCAAATTCTCATTAGAAACCATGGGGGCAAGAAGGCAGGACTGAAAGATAAAAACTGCCAGCCAAACCTCTTTATCTACCAGAATTGTCCTTCAAAAATGAGGGAGTGTTTAGTATATTCATAGATAAACATAAACTGAGATTTGCCAGCAAGAGACCTGTCCTAAAAGAAATATTAAAGAGAGTTCTGCAGGCTGAAAAGAAATGACAGGAGAGAGTTGATTGGAAGAGAGTGTAGAAATGAAGATTATCAGTAAGGGTAACTAAAAGGGAAGAAATGGGCAAAAGACAAAGATACGACATATAAAAACCAGAGGAAAAAATGGCTGAAGAAAGTACTGCATTTACAGTAATAACATCAGATGTTAATGGATTAAACTCCCCAATCAAAAGACAGATATTGGCAGCATGGAATAAAAAGTATGATTCAAATATATGCAGTTTTCAAGAGACTTACATGAGACACATAAAGAAAAAGAGTTAAAAGTGAAAGGTTAAAAAATATATATTCCACTCAAACAGTAACCAAAAAAGAGCTGGGATACCTATACTAATATCAGACAGAATAGACTTTAAATTCAAGACTTTACAAAAGACAAAGAAGGACACTATATATTAACATCATGGGATATCTACAAAGAATGAATAACAATGATAGTTATTTATGCACTTAACTAGGGCACCCCAAAATACTTGAGGCAAACACTAGTAAAACTGAAGGGAGAAACAGATGTGTCTGGAGACATCAAAACACCACTCTCATCAATAGATAGAACATCTAGACAGATCATCAATAAGAAACAGAGAACTTGAATAATATGATAAATGGACTAGACCCCTTAGCTAGACTGACAAAGAATAGTCATTTCTCCAAAGAGGAAATATAAATGTCTAAAAGGCACCTAAAAACATGTTCTATATAACTAGCTATTAGGGAAATGTAATTCAAAAACACAATGAGATATCATTTCACACCTACTAGAATGGCCATGATAAAAAATAAAAACCCAGGAAACTACAACTATTGGAAAGGATGTGGAGAAATAGTAACACACATTCATTGCTAGTGTGAAAGTAAAATAGTACAGCTGTTGTGGCATGCAGTTTGCAGTTCCATAGTAAAATAAATATAGAATAACCATATAATCTGGCAATCCTGCTACTAGGTATATATTCAGAAGAACTGAAAGCAGGGAATCAAATAGAATTTCTTCACCCCAATGCTTATAACAGTATTATTCACAATTGCCAAAAATGGAGCAACCCAAGTGTCCATCAATTGAAGAGATAAACAAAACTTGGTATATATATATGATGAAATATTATTCAGCTGTAAAAATGGAATGAAGTTATGATCATTGAAAACATGCCTGAACCTTGGGGACATTTTGTTGACTGAAATAATCCAAGAACAAGTGGATAAATATTGTATCATCTCACCATTATGAACTAATTATAATAGGAGTTTGGTGTTAGAGTGTAAAATATAGGGTACAATGAGATAGCTTGCAGTTAGGGGATGTGGAATTGATGTTTAACTTGTGCAAAATTTCTACTTAGGCTGATGGTACAGGTTTGGAAATAGATGGTAGCAATGGTAGCATATTATTGTGAGTGTACTCAACAGCACTGAAGTATACAGGTGAACGTGGTTAAAATAGACTTTAGGATGTATAAGTTACTAGAATATAAATTGAAGTATAAATTATAGGATTGTACAATGGTGTACCATATTGTAGACAAAGGACTACAGTTAATAAAACAAGAATAAGAATGTTCTTCCTGAATTATTACAAATATAAAATACTTATACCAGGTGGTAATAAGTTAAAATTTAAAGTTACATAGGTATATGGGAAAAAATATACCTGAAGTAAATAATGAATGAATAATGGAACAGTTTTAATAAACCTTCATCAATTGTAACAAAGGTAAATACTGTTAAAAGTAGTACAATTATATAACAAGTGTTGTCATAAATGTTAATGGATGTTTCAGCCCAATGCAATATATTGGTGGTGGGGTGGTATTTTATGCCTGAATGTTTTGTAAGCTCACAACTTCTCTAATTTGAAAATGATACTGACCTTTACTATAATATGTTAGCACCAACTCTATCCATTTCCACACTTTGACAGTCAAACTAATTGAAAATTCTTCATATATTAAGCATCAGTACTCCTTCTCAGACCTCATCCTATCTCCTAGTAACTTATACTCCAGGCATTTATTCTTTGTATTTAGTTCATATTAGTGAGACCATACAATATTTGTCCTTTTCTGTCTGCCTTATTTCACTCAGCCTAATTGCACCAATTTTATGCTATAGACCATAGTTAGTGGTAATAGTCTGATGATATTATCTCATAATTTGGAACAAATGTTCCACAACAATGTAATGTGTTGGTGGAGGGGTGTTATATGGGAATTCTACACAATATGCATAACTGTTTTGCAAGTACATAACTTCTCTAATAAAAATATATAAAAATTTTTGAAAAAGTTACTGATTTAAAAAAAAAAAGAAAGAAAAAATAAAATAAATAAAATTAACAAGTTATTTTGATAAAACATACATTCTCTGCCTTTTACATTGATTATTTGAAGAAATAAACCTTTACAACTTCTTTACTAAAAATACACTGATAATCCAAGAAAACTTTCATTTTAATAGAGAGAAATTTTAGTTTGCCTCAGTAAAATATTTGGTACTAGACCTCTCAAAAATTTTTGTAGATAAATCCATCAAATCTTATTTAACTTCAACCACTTAAAACCAAATTCCTCCTGCAAAACTTCTGCAATTTTCTATGTCCTTTCAGGTTTTGTCATAGATTTCCTATTTCTTATGTTGTAACAACTAGTCATTTTATTTTAGGACAAAACTACTGTCTTTTCCATTAATAAATATACGTCCTGTTTAACTTATGTATTAAGTTAACAAAATGATTTTGGAAAATGTCTTCAGTCTGATATTTTACAAAACAATTACTGTCAAAATAAAAGTTGTCAGAATAATGACCCAATTTGTTTTAATGTAAACTTACATATATAAGTTTTTCATTTAATTATCTAGTAGCCATAATATTAACTTATTTGATCAGTAAACCAATGTATCTTAAGAAAAGACATTTCAAAAATATATGCCTTTTTTTCTAACTTAACATTGATACCCTAGAAGACATGTATGTTTTCTTTTAATTAACAATTTTGAAATTCGTATAGAAATAGAGGATTTATAGTTTAAAATTTTCAGCTATTAGGTAGAAAAAATCATTTAGAAACATAGAAAGACAAAACAGAGAGAAATAAAATTCACTTATAAAAGAGCTGAATTTTTGTCCTTGCCCTACTTTATATTTATTTAATTTTTTGCTTCTAATCAATCTTTTTTTTTTTCAGCTTAAACTTAAAAAATATATATATTTTTAAAGATACTTAAATTACATAAATGTGATATAAAATTACAGGGGGATGTTGTTTATATGGGAAAATGTGGCAGAGATTTCTTATTTTTAATCAGGATTTTGTTATGGTTTTGGATAAGAAGCTATTTGAAGATTATTATATCTGCTAAAAGTTTTTGAATATTAAAGAAGGCACCTTATATTTTGGTGGAGTCTTCTTGCATATTTTTAAGTATACCTTTTCAAATGTTTAACTTTGTTTAAGTTGAAACTTCACCATCATGGCCACTATAACTCTATTTTTATATTAAAATATTTATCTTTTAAGAAAGCATTTGAGGAACTCATTTTAAATTGGATTTTTTCTGTGCCCAGTGCTCAGTTTTTTCTCTTCTTTAAAAAAAGGACAATCTCATTTCCAATGTCCCTTTTGATTGTAATATGGATAACTGTTGTCCTTAAAATTTTTCTTTTGGAGATATTTCAATTTTGTATTGATTGTCATTAACAGTCAAAAATCAAGGACTCTTTCAAAATTTTTCATCCTTTTGGAGTGTCTGTAATTGTAAAGTTAAGATTTTTAAAAATTTTACCCTGATTCAGAGTTTTCTTTTTTTAATGTTAGACTACTCTGACCCATTTCTTTCAAAAAGAAGAGTTTCACTCAAATTTATGTTTTTTAACCAACTTCTCAAGATTATATTAAGCCAATTGATAAAGAAGAAAGTGTCCATTTAAACATGTCAGTGAAGGATTTGCCATGAATGAGCACCAAAGTTCTGAGACAATCACTTCATTTAATCATACAGGATTCATTCTTTCTTGTTTATAAGTTTGGAATATTGACTCATCAAGTTTTTTAGGATTAGCCTTTGGTATGATTTTAATAAGTCCTTAGCAATTTTTTAAAACAATTGGTAAGTATGTAGAAAAATCATGCAGAAAATACAGTTCCTGTATTACTGCCCACCCCCATTATAACACCTTGCATTGTGTGGCATATTTGTTACAATTGATGAAAGAATATCATTAAAATTGTACTATTAACTGTAGTGCATGGTTTGCATTATGGAGTCCTTAGCAATTTGGTGGGCTTTTTTGGGACATCCCTAACTGTAGTATTTTCAGGGCCACTTATTTAATTTTCCAGCTTTGGCCATTAAGCTGCTTTGATTAATTTTTATTTTTGGTTTCACCCATAGTTGGAGCCATATGTACAAATTGAAAAGTTTATGCAATCCTGGATTATGAACTCCAACTAGAAGTTTAAGCTCCCCATAATTTTTTGATGTATTTTTGGATTGGGAAATTCCTTAACAATTTCCCTGAGCCTGCTCTTGATCAAGGGCTAGTAGTTACCACAGGTGCCATTCCTGCAGGCTCAGAAGGTCTGGTCTTACAGGACATTTACCAAATTTTAGTGGTCAGGGAAGAAGAATATCAGGAAGGAACAAAAAGGGGAGCATTAGGATCATGAGAAGTAGTAAGGACAGCAGCAGACAGTCCTGACTCTTCAGCCACAAGGTGATCAAGGCTACATTTTTACTTTTCTTATGCTATCTGTCAGGAGTCCTTTAAGGAAGTAATTTTGAAATCAGAAACTTGGCTGATTGGGCATACAATTAAAGAATGCATTCCATTGTTATGGGGGAGCTTCGGTAGATTTGGGATTTCCTTGGTTATGACTTTTAGTTCAGATTTAGTCCAAGGAGTGTAGGTGGTAGAGGCAGTTCCTGAGCCTCCATTATTAGGTTTGATTTTTTAAGCTTTATTTTAAAAGAAGTTTAAAGTCACAGAAAACTAACAGGAGCAAAGTGGAATAGATTTGAAGGAGCTTCAGGGCCCTTATTATGTAAGAGGGAAACTCTGCCAGACTAGGGTAAAGAGGAGCACAGGAAAGTGGAAGAGGCACTAAGACAGCCAGCCTAGGAAAATTTATTTGTTTCAGTTTTTTTAAGTTTAGTTATGCATTTAATGTCTTTCTTTTTTAAATTTGGTATTTGCTTTTTGAAGACAGACAATTTTGAAATTAGTTATGCACTGGGAAGTTTCCAAGAACTAATAAAAAAGCAATATTCCATTCAGGCCATTTGATCTTATAGCCCCTATTGTATAATTATGAGCACAAATACAATAATTTTGGCACACTAAAAGAGTTTCATTGTGGCCTTTGTAATTCAAGATTATATTTAGTATGTCAGGTCCATCTAGATAAGAATTCACATGATGCAGGACCATAATTCTTATACATAAAACCAGGTGGAGTGCTTGATGGCAGTGCACCATTAGAAATTTTTGTAGAATTACAACCTATTGTTTATGATTCACAGCAATCTTAAAACCTAAAAAGGCTAACAGGATTTACTGTAGGTGTTTTACAGCGTGTGTTTACAGTGTGCCTTAACAGAATATTTATTTATCCTGGCAGAGAGCCTGTGCTCTAGTTATCCAGCCTTTTAACAGATGTCCCTAGTTGCACAGAACTTGTCTTGGGAGTAGCAGGCAACCTGTTGTCAGTCTTCCCTGTCTGTGACTGTCTTATTCTTTCATGGAAGTCTTGGACTTTGGAATCTGAGTTTCCTCATTATAAGGTGACAGGTGCTCTAATAGCATTTACGTGTCCAACATGTGCCCACCAAGATTATAATGGGATTTTTCTCAATCAGGGCAATGATTAATTAAAACATTAGGAAGGTAATTTTCTGCCTAATAGCAGAGAAAGAAAGAAAGAAGAGCTTCTAAATATTTCAGTGCCCACCAGAAAGGAGAAATTCCTGTAAACCAATAGGGCAACCAAAAGGACTGCCACCACCACCACAAACCAGAAGAACAAAGTTCAAAATTACGTTAAGCAGAAGACACCAAACAAAAGCCAGAACCTGCACCAAAGGAAGGGATGTTCTGAACTGAGAGGACTCACCATCAGAAACCCGGGGCTGCTGGAGAAACCACAGAGCAAATACCATGCTCGAAACCAACAGCGGCTCCAGAGTTGAGGTGGCAGTTCCTTCGTTTCCTTATTCTGACACCAGAAATGTCGACCAAGATATTACAGACAGAGCTGCAAGGCAAGAAAAGCATTTATTTCAAGTCTTAGAATTGCAATTCAGGGAGCACAGAGTCAGGCAGCAACCCAGACTGTGCCCCCTCTGGGGATTCCAAGCAAGGGTTTTTTAAGAAAGAGATTACATAAGCTTTTTGTAAAGAATTATGAATGGTGGGTATTTGGGGCTTTCCAAATGTCCTTCAATTTAGAAATGTTACTGATTTCTTTATATTGTAATTGGTTCATGGCATCCACATTTTCTCAGAAACATTAATTTCAGTTTTGCATACCTTGGCAGTTTGTGACATCTGGCTGAGTAATGCATAAGAGTAACATCCTGAATGTCCTCCTGTCTTAATTATATACCTTTTAGCCCTAGTAACTCCATTTTGTTTTATCTCTTTTCTAAAACCTCAACACATCCATTGTACAAGACTATGTGTTGTTTTTTTAAAGCAATGTCCTTGCTTCCAAGACAGGCTTAGCATGAGCACCTTCTTAGGGCTAGGGCACCAGTGAGGTTGACTCCCTAGGTCCATCATTTCCCTCTGAGCTGTTACCACCTGCTCTAAGACACTATCAAGAAGCAGGGTCCCTCTAGGGACTCCAGTCTAGGACTTTCCTCTCCCACTGCCATCCCCTTCCCCTGAGTCCAGTTCACTCCGTGTGACCACTTTTACCACAGACCCTAAGAGTCATGCACTTTCCATGGCTTCTGCCTTGCAGAGCTGAACAACTTGATTGAATTAGGTAGAGGAAGAGGAAAAATAAAGGAATATTGTAATATACTTTAAGATTTCATAAATTATCTTGCTATGCATGAATAAAGTACCCTACTGGGAAAAAAAAATCTCTTTCTTTTGCAATAAAACATACGCAAGTTTTTATTGCATAATTACCTACAGAGAAGCAATGAAATAGAAAATATAAATACCCATCCATTCCTTGTGGTGTTTTCATTCTCAAACTGCCCCCTGGAAATCCCTGGGGGGTATCATTTACTTTCTCACACCTCTACCAAGGGAATCTGTTAAGTTCCCACAGCACAAATTGCTTTGTATCTTACTGTCATCTGCATAATTTTATTAAAAAATAAACTTCAACATGGCAACAGATAAAGCCAATAAACTGAAAGAAAAATGATATTTGCTCTTTCCATACAATGAATTCAGAGTCTTTAAATATTTTACTTATATAGGATGCACAGTGATAAGAGGATCCTTGTTAGGATGTTCTGCTTGTTTATCACTCACCACTTCTTCATAATGGAAGTTCCATGAGGATAGAAATTTGTCTGTGCTGTTTGCCAGTGTATTTCTGGAATATTGTCTGTCACCTCAGAAGTGCTAAAAATATTTGCTTGAATAAGTGAATGAATTAATAAATATATTGGGATTATTAACATTACCCAGCTCTCTTTATTTTCACCAATGAAAACCAGAATAAATAAATTGAGACTATCCTGATTATACTTTAGAATTCATTAAAATAAGAGAGGAGGTTGCTTGATGAAGTGGCAGAAAAAAATAAGACTCTGCACACATAAAATATGCCATTCTTAACGTTAGTTGGTGAGAGACATCTCTACCCTGCCATTCACTGTAGGATGTGCAAGCACAGAAATCACTTGTTTGGGATGTGAAGTTAAATGCACAAAGTCATTCAAGCAAAAATAACAATCCTGCTAATGCACAAGCTTTACACTACAGATGATTAGAAGTGAATAGCATTAACTATCTGAAGACATACTATGTACCATTGCTTACTTCTAATTCTGAAAGAAAGAAAAAAAAAAAAAAAAAAGAGCCAGGGTGGCACAAATAGCATTATGAAAAACATCAGATCTATAAGTTGTTAAAAAGAGGGCATAAGTTGTTACTTTTCACTTCATTGACTGAAAGCCCATGACCTAGGATGTAACACTGCACAGCTGCAGTTTATCTGACAGAATTCTAATAGATCTGAGCATCCTAGCAATCAGTACTCAGTCCTCTATTCTCGATCACTGTCTATTTTACCTCATTAAGTCCACAGCTGTCTATAGCTTAGGATGTCCTAGTTTCCATCTCCAGCCTCCAAGACCTCTGAGGTTCAGTCTCATCTATTTGGTGGTCTGCCTGACTCTGCATCACAGCATCTTTCTCTGTAAACTCTGAATTGTAATACATCCCTCATGTGGTCGTCATGCAGAGAACACACCTTTATAAAGGAAACACACTTAGATCAGTGCATTGCACCATAGTATATACTCGAAGTCCTCTTAGCATTAGTACTTGATCTCTCCGCATGCTTATGTTAATAGCAGTAGAATGTTATCATGGTCATAAAACAATTCTTGTTTCCAACCCCTGTTCCTCCACTAACAGTGAAATTCACAAGCCTTCATTGATGAGTTGACTTGTTTGCCACAGTTAATATAGTGAAGAAACGTTGCCCAAACCCCACCCAATAAACTGTTCTATCATTCCTATGGGTGAGCATTAAATGAGATTTAAATGAAGTAATCTGTTAAAAGTTAGTAGCATTCTGGCCATTCATTTTAATGCACTCAATCCATATTATCTGCTTAGGGCATTTCTGGTGTTATACTCTGTTCCATTTTAAAATAATGTTCTTTCCACCCTTTTTGGCCCACTGGCATCCTGCTCTTTTCCTATCAGTGCCCTCTGCTTTCAGTTCACCTAGAGTTAGGACAAAGTCTGTTTTTTGGCTCATTTCTAGAAATAGAAATGATTTTTTAACTTATGGAAACAGTCATCATCTATGAATGGTGACAGTAAAATCTTTCATTTTTCCCCCTGGACTTTCAGCTTTACATGTTTATTAGAGATAACAAAAAAAAATCCACAATTTACTGATAATTTAAAAAGGAAATTTCTAACATTTCACCATGAAAGGTAATACCATTGTTTTCCAGATTAATGAAATTCTTTTGTATTCCTGATTTGCTGAGAGCTAATACAAAGGGTTTTTTGGATTGCATCAAATACTTTCTTCATGTCTATTGAGAATAACATGAGTTCTTTATTTTTTAATGAGTAAATACACTGATTTAAATCCTTAAATTTTTATTAAGCCTCAAATTTGCATTCCTGATTAAAGATAAATTAATCATGGTATAAGTGTTGTCCTTTGCTGAATTTAGTTTCCCAGTATTTGTTTAGGTGTTTGCATCTTGTTTAGTTAGTATGTTTATCATGTAACTTTTTTTTAAATCTCCTGTTACTTTGCTATAGTTGTTAAATTAACCTTGTAATTGATTTTTGAGCAAGATTAATTTTACTTGCTCCTTCCATATTTGGTTGTCCTGCCTAAAAACCTGTAGGCCAGTTACTTTATTTGCAAGAAGATTTAAATCACCAATACTGTTTTGTTAAATGGTTAAAGTTCTTTTCTCACAATTTATTGCAAAATTTGCCACTGCATGCACCAGGGTACTAGACTCTAAACTTTATTATGTGAACTGTCACAGTTTTCATCCTTATCCCAGTCTGATTGGATCTCTCCTGGTGCCCATTCACTCATTTTACACTTATTATTTGCTGTCAGGAAATGAACAGTAGACTGCCCAAGCACTTTTGTGTCTACAGCTTACTCAAATCCACAATATAAGAATAATATGTTATTATAATAGTTTTCTAATTTTAATTCTTTTCCTTAACTTATTTTTGTTTTCATATTTTCCCTACTAGTTTCAACATTTTATTTTTCACATTCAGGTCTTTAATCCAGCTGAAAGGCATTTTTATGTATGATGTGGTGCAGACATCCAGTCTGTATATCAGATGAGAACATATCTTCAGCATCATAGAACAGAGAGCAGCAGTTGAAGCAGTTGAGGCAGTTGGAGCAGTTGGGGCGATTGGAGTGACTCAGGATGGCGCAGGGGCGGGGTCCTACATCTGCACCTTTGGTGATTCAGGTGGGCCAGAAGACCCAGAGTGTCTTCCCCACCACCTGCCAAGGGGCCAGCATGCCTGGTTCTGCCCATCCTCATTATTACTCACTCAACCCCTTCTGGCTTCCTCATGGAAGCAGAAGCCTTTGAGGCTTATACCCAGGAGACTGACCAGAAGAGCTCCATGCTGTAGCCAATGGGCCATCAGTGCATAAGCTGAGATACCAGGAGGGAGTGGAAGGTGGATCACCCATTGGGGATCTGGGATCTCAGGGTTAGTGAGCTGGGTCACAAAGCTGCCTATGGCCCGTTGCATTCAAAAGACCTTTGACTTGGAAAATCAGGAGGTCCTGGATATCAGAAAAAAATGATTTCTACAGAATTTCAGATTCCTTCATTATCATCACTAACAGTGAGCCACTATCCTCTACTCAGTCTAAAGAGATATTTTGAAAATGATATCAAAACATAATTTCCACATTTAATTTAATAATAATGAATTAGCAAAGTGAAGTTCAACATTAGCAATCATTGCCTGATTGGAGCCCAAGTTGGGAAAAAAAGCCCTAAACAAGATACTCAAGGGAGTGAAATGAGCCTCCATCTTTTGCTACCATCTCTACCACGAATTTTATTACTTCTTACCTCCCAAGAGTTTATAAACTGCTTTGAGTTCCTTGAAATAAAGTATTTAGCTGATAATTACAGGAGAGATTGTCCTTCAGAGAATGTCTGAAGTTTTATAAACAAATTCTTTGGTGCTCCATTAGTCCCAATGTAGTAGAAATGCTTCTTTAGTGATGACCCTCAAAGCTACCTTATGTGCTATATGGGAATTAGTCTCATTTTTTTGTTACCACCCCTCATTTGGCATCCAAAATGTTTTTTATCCATTTTATTCACCACAGAATAATTATTCTAAGCTATTTTTGTAAAGTATGTAATTTCAGTCATTTGTGGGGTCTCTGAAGTTTTTGGATCTTCAAGTTTGCTCAGCTGGTGTTTGGCAGAGATATCCTTGAACACCTGGAACCAAAGCAAAAAGTGGGGAAAAAATCCTTCCAGTTTTTGTTGATTGGGTCTATTTTGATTCACTTAAGTCAGTCCTTAAGCCAGCCCTTTACAGCTTGCCACAACCTTCAAGACTTGTCTGTGCTCAGCCACTGGGAAAGTACAGGATCTCTTCAGGACTTTTCTGCACATATATCTTGTCTGCCCTGTGCATATACATTATTTTCTCATTGCAAATATAAACCCTGACTTTTGAATGCCCTAATTTCTTCCCATGCCTTGGTGATCTATTGTTTTGCCTCAACTATAATCTTTTTCCCCAAGTCACTGCTGGTTGTCCAGTTGCCTTACAATGTATGTGAGGAATTGCTGCCACTTGTCTGCACTGAATGAATGTCAAATTAGGTATGAATGTGCCTTTCCTTTAACCCTCAGACAAGTTAGGAACAAAACAACAAATTTGAAAATAAGGTCTGCTCTGCTTCCTCCAGAAACAATGACAAGGGTCACACGCTTGAATTCTGCTTGACATTTTCACATCTACTGCAGAGCTGGGAAGGGTGATGAGGCAAGGACATATAAAAATGCCACAGAATGATGTTTTAAACCACCTCTTTTGTTTAATTCAGAGTTTGCTTCATTGCTATAAACCTTGATTCTTTTCCAGATTTCTGAAAAAGTTGATTGACGTTTTTACTTGATTTTTCAGTTTCTCAGGAAGCTGCCTACTCTACCCATCCCACTGATGACACTCTGTGAAGGTATTTTTAAATACATTAATTTTATTTAAACAATTTTATTGAGATAAATCACATACCATACAATTTGTCCATTTAAAGTATACAATTCTGTGGTTTTTTAATATATTCACTGATACATTCAACCACCAAAACACTCAATTTTAGAACATTTCATCAACTCAGAAAGAAATCTCATACCCTCTTTCACAGCACTAAGCAACCGCTAATGTAATTTCTTCCTCTATAGATTTCTCTATTCTAGACTATTGTATGAATGAAATTATATAGTGTGTGGTCTTTGTTGACTGTCTTCTTTCACTTAGTATAATGATTTCAAGGTTCATCCATTTTGTGGCACTTATCAGTACTTCATTTTAAAAATTTTTATAAAGACTTTACTGAGATATAATTTATTTATCATACAAATGACCCATATAAAGTGAACAATTCGGTGTTTTTAGTATGTTTACAGAGTTGTACCACAACCATTACCACAATAAATGTTAGAATATTCAATTTATGAGCAAAATATATTCCACTGTGTGGCTATACCACATTTTGTTTATCCACTTTTCCAGTGATAGATATTTTGGTTGTTTACACCTCTGAGCTATTATGAAAATTGTTACTATAAACATTAATGTACAAGATTGTGTCTACACATATGTTTTCAATTATCTTGTATGTATACTGAGGAATGGAACTGCAGGGCCATATGCAAAGTATGTTTAATTATTTAAGGAACTCTCACACTCTTTTCAAAACTGACACCAACATTTTATTTCCCATGAACAGTGTTTGAGAGTTATTATATCTCCACAACCACCTCAATACTTGTTACCTGATTTTTTATTCTAGCCATCCTAGTGGGTGTGAAGTAGTATCTCACTGAGCTTTCTGTTTTTCAATTTAAAAATATTTATTGAAGTATATCATTCATACATGAATATACATAAGCAATACATGTATGGAAAATGTTGTGAACTTACAAAACAAACATGCATAACTTCATACTGGAATCCCATACATCACTTCACCAGTGAAACATTGCATTGTTGTGAAACATTTGTTATAAATAATGAAAGGGTATCATCAAAAGTTACTACTAACTTAGTCTCTATCTTACATTTTGTGTATTTTCCCCCAAACCCAAGCTCTTATTAACACCTTGTTTTAGTATTATATATTTATTATAGCTCATGAGAGAACATTCTCATATTTTTCTCTTAACCACAGTCTGTCTTCCACCACAGGATTCACTCTGTCCTATGCCTTTTACAATCCATTCACTGTGTATGATCAATAGCTCACATATTCATCACAGAGTTGTGCTGTCATCACCTCAGTCAACTTTATAATGTTTTTGTTACTCCAAAAGGAAAATTTTTATAACCTCTTATACACCACTCTTTTTGACCCTTAGAAATGATATATCTTCTTGCCCTTGCTACAAAAATATTACAATAGTACTGTTAAATATAATCCATAATTTATATTCATTGGAAATTTTCTTAGTGTCACTATATTCTTAACAATTTATAAGGGAACAGACTTCTATTTATACTTAAATTTATCCTATTAACCACAGTCTTCATCTACCACCAAAATCACTATGCTATACCATCCCTAAATTATCTTCTATCTTCCTTTCAATTGATATTTATGTCCCTAGACTACCTATTTTAGCCACAATCACATTTATAAATCAGCAGTGTTAATTATACTCTGTGTGTCACCATCAACTCTATTCATTTCCACACTTTCACAAGAAACCTTAATAAAAATTCTGCATAATTAAACATCTGTTCCCATTCTCAACTCACATTCTATGTCCTAGTTACCTATACTTTAGAGTTTATTTCATGAGTTTACTCATTGTATTTAGTTCATATTAGTGAGACCATACAATGTTTGTCCTTTTGTGTAAGCTTATTTCTATTAACATAATGTCTGCAACGTTCATCCATGTTGTCATACGCATCCCAAAGTAGTTTCTTCTTACAGCTGAATAGCTGATTTTCTTTGTGTCTTCTTTTTTTTTTTTTCCTTGTCAGTCTAGCTAAGGATTTGTCAATTTTTGTTGATCTTCTCAAAGAACCAACTTCTGGTTTTGTTGATCCTCACAAAATTTTTTTTTTGTTCTCTATTTAATTTATTTCTGCGCTGATCATTCTTATTTCTTTCCTTCTGCTTGCTTTGGAATTTGTTGTTCTGAGGAGTTCCTCCAGGTGTTCAGTTAGGTGTTTTATTTTGGTTCTTGCTTCTTTTTTAATGTAAGCATTAGGGCTATAAATTTCCCTCTCTGCACTGCCTTCACTGCATCCCAGAGGTTTTGACATGTTGTGTTCTTGTTTAAATTTGACTCATGATATTTACTGATTCTCTTGCAATTTTCTCTTTCACCCACTGATTGTTTAAAAGTGTGTTACCCTCAAATGTTTGTGAGATTTCCATTTCTTTACCTATTGTTGATTTCAAGCTTCATTTCATGATGATCAGAGATAGTGTTTTGTATGATTTCAATTTTTTAAATTTATTAAGACTTGATTTGTCACCCAACATATGGTCTATTCTGGAAAATGATCCATGAGCACTTGAGAAGAATATATATCTTACTGTTTTGGGGTGTAATGTTCTATATGTGTTTGTAAGGTCTACTTCATTCATCATATTATTTAAGTTCTCTTTTTACTCATTGATCCTCCATCCAGATGTTCTATCCAAGATGAGAGTGTTGTATTGAAGTCTCCAATTATTATTATAGAGACATCTATTTCTCCATTCAGTTTGCCAATGTTTGCCTCATATATTTTGGGACAACTTTGTTAGGTGCATACATATTTATTATTATTTCATCTTGGTGAATTGCTCCCTTTATTGCTATATAATGTCCTTCTACATCTCTTATTGCAGTTTTGCATTTAAAGTTCTATTTTGTCCAATAGACAATGTTGTCCTTTAAAACACAAAAGATTTTAATTTTGATGAATTCTCATTTATTTTTATTTTGTTTCTCATTGTTTTGGTGGCATATCTAAAAATATTTAGCAAAATCTAAGGTCATGAATATTTACCTCAATTTCTTTTCCAAAACTTTTTATATTGTTTGTTCCTACATGTAGCTCTTTTATCCATTTGAGTTATTTCTTTTGCATGTGGGCATCAAGTTGATCCAACATCATTTTTGAAAAGATAGTCTTTTCCTTAATGAAGAGTTTTGACTCTTTTATCAAAAATCACTTGCCCATAATTTAGAAGTTTATTTCTGATGTCTCATTTGTATTCTATTGAGATATATATATATATAATGCCAATAACACACTGTTCTGATTATCATTGATTTACAGTAAGTTTTGAAATTGGGAATTGTGATGTCTCCAAATTCTTTAAACTTTATAGGATTGTTTTGTTTATTCTGGGTTTACTGCAATTCCATGTGGATTTTACAATCAGATTGTTCATTACTACAAATATGTTAGCTGGGACTCTGATAGGGATTTCCTTGAATTTGTAAATCAGATTGTGAAAGTATTGTCATCTTAATATTTAGATCTCTGATTCATGCAAATAGGATGTTTATACATTTTTATAGATCATAAAAATCTTTCATTAGAGGTTTTTTTTTGTGGTTTTGTTTTCAGAGAATAACTTTTACAATTATTTCATTAAATTTTTTCCTAAGAATTTTATTTTTTGGTACACTTTCTATTATTTATTTCAGATAACCCTAAATTCAGGAGAAAAGCTTGTGTATACAACATTTTCCAACAATGAGAGAATACAATTAGACTTTATTTTAAAAATCTGGTTATTACAGTTCAACTACAGGAAAAATATTTATAATTAATATGTAAGTAAGCTAAAAATTAACATTTTGGTGATACAGCAAATTTTGACAAGTTACTGAACACCAATAATAACTACAATAAAAATAAATCTGACTTGGTCAGTAGTTACAATCTCCCCCCAATTTTTTTCATTCTTCAATCTTGATGGGTTTGAGACAATGTCCCCTCTGACTGCTTCATGCTGAGAAGTGATGTAAATATTCTGGAGCATAGGAATTGAATTGTTTTGCTTGCAGTCAAAGATACTCCTTGTCTTTGAGGTAAGGTTGGACCATCATCATCATTTTGTTAGTTTTCCAGGACAGGACTAAAGAACTGGAGAGTAGATGTTGAGCACATATCTGCTGCGTTTCAGGGCTCAAACAGCATAGGGACAATCTGAAGGCTTTCTGTCTCTGAGAAACATACTTAGGTAAATTGAATATTATAGATTCAGATAAAAGGAGAAGAATGATGATTGGGAAATTTATTGATGAGTATAACTATGATTATATTGGGAAACTATATTTACATATATTCCTAGATAGGGCCCACTGAAGGGGTGTCTTAGATTGACAAAGGACTGCCAATGCAAAGTATCAGAAATGGGTCAGCTTTTATAATGGGATTTTATGTAGGGTAAAAGCTTACAGTTCCAAGGTCATGAAATGTCCAAATCAAAGTACCATCAAAGATGCTTCCTCACCAAAGTTGTCTCTTGGTGATATTGATGTCCTGACACATGGTGAGCATGGTGGCCAATATCTGCTGAGGTCCCTTCCTTCCCCTTCAGAATCTACCATCTCCCAGAGTGAAGCTGGGGGCAACCACACTTGGTCATGACATATAATTCTTTTTATATGTTGCAGGATTTAATTGGTTAGTATTTTGTTGAGAATATTTGCATCTGTATTAAGAAATATTAGTCTGTAGTTTTATTTTCTTGGGAGGTATTAGTATAGATTTTCTATTATAGTAACATTCATTTAATTTTTGATGAATGAATTAGAAAGTCTTCCCTCCACTTCTATTTATTGGAATTGTTTGTGAAAAATTCATACTGATTATTCTTTGAATGTTGGAAGACTTCAGTGGTGAAACTGTCTGGGCCTGTGCTTTTCTTTATATATATATATTAGTCTGCCAAAGCTACTGATGCAAAAATACCAGAAATGGATTGGTTTAATATACAGAATATATTTGGGGTAAAATCTTACAGTTCTGCTTTGTGAAAATCTCATAATCAAGGCATCATCAGAGATAGTTTCTCACCAAAGGTCAGCTGTTAGCAAATCCTGGACTCCTGCTACCTGCTAAGGTGAGATGGTGGCTCCCAGTCTTGGTCTCCACCTTCTCCTCCAGGCTGCTTTTTGTTCAAAATCAGTTGTTGGTGAGCAAGCACATGGCAGTGCCCAACTCTTCAGACTTGTGCTGCTCTATAGGCCTAGGTTCCCAGAGGCTTCTTTCTGCATCTCTGTGCTCTGCTGATTTACAGCATACACAGGCTCTCTTCTCTGGGACCTCTCTCATCTTCTTGGGACTCCTTTGTCTTTCTGAGACTGCAGGTGATCTTCTCTCACATGACAGGGTCAAGATGGTGGCTGTCTTTCTCTCTGTGTATCTCTGCACATTTTCAATTTAAATAAGATGTAGCAAGAGGGTAGACACCCATCCTGGGTCATGCCTCACTGACAGTACAATCAAAATCCCTAAAGCAACCTAATTAAAAATTTTTAACAGTTTGAAACTGTTAAAGCCATTTCTAAGCCCTATAAGTTTCTAAATTGAAACAAGAATCTCTGCTTAGTGGGCCCATATCAATACATTCAGCTAATCCAACTTTAAATTCCTCCCTCCATTTACTCACAGCATTAATATCCATTCCCATATATATTTCCCAGATTTCTGTCTATATAAATTGTAAAACCCATGCAATTCTTTGGGAATATTACATATTTCCTCAGGGGTCACAATTTTTTTAAATAATTTTTTTTATTTTTTAAAAGATACTTTGGTTACATAAATGTTACACAAAAATATAGGGATTCCCATATGCCCCACTCCCCACACCTCCCACACCCTCCTACATAAACATCCTTCATTAGTGTGGCACATTCATTGCAATTGATAAACACATCCTGGGGCTTTGCCATTAAACATGGACCATAGCTCACATTGTAGTCTACACTCTCTCCCACACAGTTCTGTATGTTATGTGATGATATAAAATGGCCTATAGCTGTCATTGCAATGTCACTCAGGATGATTCCCAAGTCTCAGGGGTCACACTTTGTACTTCAACTTTGGGGGCTTATTGGGACTTAAGTTAGTTATAGTTCTGGAAGAAAATAGAGGTGGTAGAGGTAGGAAATGTGAAGGATTAAAAGTGTCTAGCCAGCCAGTTACCTCAGGGCATTTCATTATAATTTTATCTGGTGAGACAGGATGGATCTCTTCTAGTGAAGGATGCATGCCAGACTCCCTGGGGGCAGACTGGATGTTGGGAACATATTTCATCAGGGTAGACTGGAGGCCCAGAAGTTGTTTCCTCAAGGCAGATCACTACAGGTTTATCTGGCCAAAACTCAGCAGAATTTAGGCTTTCAATGTCCCCACTCCTATCATTATCAACCCATATGTCTCCATTCAAATTTTCAGGATACCATTACCTTTCCCTTCAATGCCTTCACTTTTACAGCAGACAACCTGTGAGTTTGAGATTTTAGTTCTTGTTGTAATGCTGCTACCTGTGCAATGAGACTCTGAGTCTGGTTTGCAGAGATCTGAAATCTTTGGAAGCAGAAAATAAGATTTTCTTTCAGGGCACACATAGAAATTGCATATCATTCATGTGGGGCTTAAGTTGAAAATTTGAAGCCTTCATCTCATCCCTTTCTTTTATAACTGTATCCAGCATATTTATGAACAACCAGTCAACATCATTGTACTTTTTAACTTCAATTCTCATTTTAAGGCTTTCATCTGATTGGATGAAACATCTCTCATTGCTGAAGGCAATTTCCTCAGTTGATTGTAGATGTAATCAGCCATAAGTGCAATCAACTCACTGATTTAAGTCCATGAAATATTCTCACAGTAAAATTTGGCCAGTAGTTGCTTGACCAAGCAACTGGGCACCATTACCTGGCCAAGTTGACACATGTCCTTAACCATCACTGTGGAAGACAGGCCCTCTACCTGAACACCACTCCTTCTCTCTGATTCTACCTCCAGTTCTTCAGAACAATGTTCCTGTCCCCATGGGGAGTGAATATTGCCTGTCATATGGTTCCCACTATACAGTTGTCCACTGCTATCTGTTTCTCCATTACATAACAGATAGTTTGAATATTTCACATGAAATAAAATTAGAAAGCATTTTCTTTAGGCTCACTCAAATTTATTGCAATTTCATCTGATGGTTCACTGACAGGGTTTGTTATTAAAATTCCATTTTAGACATTTTCCTTCCAAAAAGAGGTAAAAATCAATGTCAGTCTCCAAAAGCCTTGCTATATTGGATGTCTTGGTATATAAAGCAAGGAAACATTTTATCCATCATAGTAATTATGAAGCAAAGTATTTGTAATGATTACTTTGCTAAATATCCAAAGGTAAAATGAAGATCAAGCCACATTTACTAATATTCCAGAATGTGCAAATAAAACTATTTAACTGTTAGGTATTATGCTACCATGAATAAATTATTTCTTAATCATAGTTTGGGAACCGAAGAAATACAATGTGAAAAAAAACAAAAAAAAACAGGAATCTGATGCATAATTCATAACAAATTAGTATGTATGTAAAAATTAAGTTTAGACTTTCTGTTGGAGCTAAGGCAACCCTGAAAAAATATGATAAAATTGGAGAAGAGTTGTTTTACCCTGGTATATAGATACCAGATATAAAATGTCCTATAAAGTGTCTATAAATAAAACTTATTGCAGCAATAGACCAATAAGTCCATAAAAAGAATAATATTTTTAAAGAACTATTACCAACTTTGTATGGCAATGTAACATAAGATAAAGTATGTGAAAAGAAATAAAACAAAATAGAATTACTATGGCTAAGAGATTTAAAATGGAGTTGTGGGACCATTTAGGAGGTTACTCTTATGCAAATGTGAGCCAGAGGTCACAAATTGCCAAAGTGTGCATAGTTGATAGCCACAAGCAACAATGTTCCTCATAACCCTAAGGAGAGCTGGCCAGCTTTTGCCTAAAATCAGGATTGAGTAGAATATGCACATTTATCACGACCATTTAACTTTGTACTGGGCATTCTAGACAGGGTAATTAGGCTACATCAGAAATAAGAGTCATCTTGATTGGAAAGGAAGAAGTAAACCTATCTTATATATAGAATAATCAAAATATTCCATTTTTATAAATGCTATTAGAGATAAATGAGTTCAACAAACTTTCAGCAATTAAGATCAATATAAAAATATCAGTAGTATTTCTGTACACAGCAAACAATCCAAAATTGAAATTAATGAAATGATTCAACATTCAATAGTATTAAAAAGAATAAAAATTATGAAAGAAATTAACCAAGGAATACTATTTGAACATGAAAAATCAAAAGATATTGTTGAAAGAAATTATTTTAAAGTTCTTAATGAAAAGAAGGAAATCCTATGATATTAAACCAACTCAGCAAATTTGCAGGACACAAGATTAAGACACAAAAATCAGTTGTGTTTCTACACACCAGCAATGAACAATGTGAAATGGAAATTAAATTTTATTTACAATGGTATCTAAAAAGTAGCATATCTAGGAATAAATTTATCCCAGAAAGTAAAGGAACTTATACTGCAAAAATTAAATTAGAGATAACTAAATGCAAGATATCTATGTTTTTGGATGGGAAGAATTAATTGTTTTAAGATGCCAATATTCCCCAGAGAAATTTAAAAATGTCAAAAAAATCATTAACAAATTTTAGGAAACTTTCATTGCAGTAAGGGAAAAGACAGTCCTCAAATTCATATGGAGTAAGAAGTGGTCCATAATAGCCTAAGCAATATTGTTAAAGAAGGACAAATTTGGAAATATGCTTTTCAATTTCAAATTTTACTACAAAGCCATAGCAATCAAAACACTGTGATACATACGAAAAGAGAGACATATAGACCAATGGAATTGAATTTAGTTTCCAGAAATGAATATACTCATTTGTGGCCAAATGATTTTTGTCAAGAGGACCAAGTACATTAAATAAGGGAATGAATGGTATCATTATTAAATGGTGCTGGGGATACTTGATGCCCACATGCTAAAGAATGAACTTGGTTCTCTACCTCACACCTTATAGAAAATTAAATCAAAATGGATCAAAGACTAAAATAAAAGATCAATCTGAAAAGCTTTTAGAAGAAATCATAGGGGAAAACCTTCACAACCATGGATTTGACAGTGACTCTTGGATATGGAACCAAAAACTTGTGCAGCAACAAAAAATAGATTAAGGACTTCATCAAGGCTAACACTTTTATACATCAAAGAACATTATCAGGAAAATAAAAAGACAACATTTAGAATGGGAAAATTACTTGCAAAATATATATCTGGTAAAGATTTGATATCCAGAATATGGAAAGTACTCTTACAATTCAGCAACATAAAGAAAAACAACCCATTTAAAAATAGTGAAAAGTTTGAAGAAACATTTCTCCTAAGATGATATATAAATCCCCATTAAACACATGAAAGGGTGCTCACTATCATTAGCCACACCACAACAAGATACCACTTCACACACACAAGGATGGCTATTATACTTAAAATGGAAATTCCTTTCCTAGTCCTCTGTGTCTGATCAAGGAACCCATTTCACAGCAAATGATGTGCAGGAATGGGCACATGCCCATGGAATTCACTGGTCTTACCATGTTCACCATCACCCTGAAGCAGCTGGATTGATAGAATTGTGGAATGGCCTTTTGTAGACTCAATTACGGTGCCAACTATGTGGCAATACCTTGCAGGGCTGGGGCAATGTTCTCCAAGAGGCCATGTATGCTCTAAATCAGCATCCACTCTACAGTGCTGTTTCTCCCATAACTAGGATTCATGGGCCCAGGAATCAAGGGGTGAAAATGAGAGTGGCACCACTCACTATTACCCCTGGTGACCCACTAGGAAAATTTTTGCTTCCTGTCCCTACAACTTTAAGCTCTGTTGGTCTACAAGTTTTGGTCCCAAAAGGAGGAGTGCTGCCACCAGGGAACTTAACAATGATTCCATTGTACTGGAAGTTAAGACTGCCACCTGGCCATTTTGGGCTCTTCTTACCTCTGAATCAACAGGCAAAGAAGGGAATTACTGGGGTGATTGATCCTGACTATCAAGGGGAAATAGGACTGCATCTACATAATGGGGGTAAAAGAAGAGTTTTCCTGGAATACAGGAGATCCTCTAGGGCATCATTTAGTACTGCCATGCCCTGTGATTAAAGTCAATGGGAAATTGCAACAACCCAATCAAAGCAGGACTAACAATGGCCCAGAATCTTCAGGAATGAAAGTTTGTGTCACCCTACCAGGCAAAGAACCATGGCCAGCTGAAGTGCTTGCTGAGGGTAATGGGAACATGGAATGGTTAGTGGAAGAAGGTAGTGATAAATATGAACTTCGACCATGTGACCAGTTACAGAAATGAGGATGAAATTGTCATGAATCTTTCTTCCTTTTTTCATTATGAGTATGATTGTATATGTACACAAAGCAAATTTCTTTGTTTTCTTCCCTAAAATTTTCCCTTATCATATGACAAATTGTATTAGTTTCATGCCATAATATTTAAGAATGTCAAGTTTAAGAGTGATTATTACCAAAGGATTTGCAACCTCTTCTGTAGGGAATGAATGCCTTTCCAGTTGTATGCAGGAGAGTTGAACATTATGTGGATATATATTATATATATATTTATATATATATACACACACACATATATATATTATATGCATGTCAGTTATTGCTTTTAGTTAAGAGACTAAGAATGGTTTACGGTAATGTGTATGGTTGCTGAGTTGACAAGGAGTGGACTGTGATGTTAGGCTAATGTATCAACTTGGCCAGGTAATTGTGCCCAGTTGTTTGGTCAATCAACCACCGGGCTAATTGTAATACAAGGACATTTATGGACTTTACTTACCAGTGATTTTAATGCATAGATAGCTGATTACATCTATATCAACCAGGAAGATTGCCCTCAGCAATGAGTGACACTTTATCCAATCAGTTGAATGCCTTAAAGGGGAAGTGATTTCAGCATTCAGAGAAATTATCCCAGCTCATCTTTGGATAGCCAATGTCTCCCAGAAACTCATCAAGGACCTTCACTGGACTTTCATCAGCGCCCCTGGTTTGCAGCCTGCCTGCAGAACCTGGACTTGTGCATCCTAATGGTCACATGAGAGACTCTTATTAAACCTCATACTATTGACAGATATCTCTTGTTGATTCTGTTTCCCTAGAGAACCCTAATACATTGTATATCTAAAGAAATATAAAACAGGGTCTCAAACAGATACTTGTATAACAATATTCATAGAAACATAATTCAAAATACCAAAAGGAGGAAAACCTGTGTCCACCAACATGTAAATGAATAAATAAAATATGGAAAACACAAAATGAAATATAATTCATCTGTAGGTAGGAATTAAGTTCTGAGACATGCTGTAATATCAATAAACATTGAAAACATTATGCTGAGTGAAATAAGGAAGGCACATGAGGACAAATTCTGTATTATTTTACAGATATGAAATCTCTAAATACAAATTCATACAAATGGAAATAGAATGAAGGTTATCAGGGAATGTATGGGGTGGTTGTTGATTCGTAGTTATAGAGTATGTGTAATTTAGAAATTTAAAAAATAATAAGGAGAAATTTGTGTCCAACCTCCCTATAAGCCAGTTCTGAAGGACAAAATTTCACTAAGTACCAAGCTTAGTGCATTATATGGTCATATTGCATAAAGTCAAACTAAGAACTTCAAAGGAAAATATTGTATATTCTCTTCATAAACAGAGTGAGTCAAATTCTATTCACAATAGCAACTAAAAGAATAAAATATTTAAGAATAAATTTAACCAAAGACATAAAGGACTTCTATTCAGAAAACTATAAAAAATTGCTAAAAGGAAACAAAGATAATCTAGGTAAATGAGACGATATTCTGTCTTTTTGGGTTGGAAGACTCAATATCATTAAGGAATCAATTCTAACCAAACTGCTCTACAGATTTAATGCAATCCTGAAAAAATTCCAATATCCTCCTTTGTCGAAGTGGAAAAGCCAATTATCAAATTTATCTGGAAGGCTAAGGGCTCACGAATAGCCAAAACATCCTTAAAAAGAATAATGTTTGAGTACTCTCACTTCCAGATCTTAAAGCATATTATATAGCTACAGTGGTAAAAACAGAATGGTACTAGCAAAAAGACAGTTTGACCAGTGGAAACAAATTGAGAGTTTGGAAATAGACCCACAATCTATGGTCATGTGAGTTTTGACAAGGCTGTCAAACCCACTAAGCTGCATCAGAACAGCCTATTTAGCAAATGATGCTGGGAAAACTGGATATCCATATCTAAAAGAAAAAAAGAGGACCTTATCTCACACCTTATATAAAAATTAATTCCAAATGTATCAATGATCTAATTATAAATCTAGAACCATAAAACTCCTAGAAAAAAATTTAGGGAAACATTTTCAAGATCTTGTGGTTGGTGGTGGTTTCTTGGACCTTACAACCAAAGCATGAGCAAAAAGAAAAACATCGGTAAATGGGACTGCCACAAAATGAAACACTTTCATTCTACAACAGACTTTGGCAAGAAATTAAAAAGGTGGCCTAGTCAGTTTGAAAAATCTTTAGAAACCAAATATCTGATAATGGATTGATCTCCATGTTATATAAAGAGATCACACCACTTAATGACAAAATGACAAGCAACCCAATTAAAAATTGGGCAAGCAATTGAATAGGCATTTTTCTGAAGTGGACAAAAGACACATGAAAAGATGTTCAACATCACTAGCTATTAGGGAAATGCAGATCAAAACTACAATGAGATATCTCACACCATACAGAAGAGCCATTATTAAAAGGACAGATTAGTACAAGTGCTGGAGAGGGTGTGGCAAAATAGGAACTCTCCTGCACTATGGGTGGGAGTGAAAAATCTTGCAAACTCTCTGGAAAATGATCTGACAGTTTCTCAGAAAATTAAATCAAACTGCCATATGATTTATCCATCCTGCTCCTAGGAATATATTCAGAAGAATTGAAAGCAAAGATGTGAATAGATGTTTGCACACCGATATTCATAGTGGCATTATTCACAATTGCTAGAAGATGGAACTAACCTAAGTGTCTGTGAATCAATGAATGGATAAACAAGATGGGTTATATTCATATCATGGAATATTAATTAGCTGTAAGAAGAAATCATCTGGTGTAGCATATATGACAATATGGAGAAACTTTGAGGATATTTTGTTGAGTGAAATAAGTCTGACACAAAAGTACAAATATTGTAAGGTATCACTGATATAAACTAAACACAATGAGTAGACTTATGGAGGAAGTTGGGTTATGAAGTGTAGGTTGGTGGGAAATAAAATGTGGGATGAGAAGGGAGAGATGATACTGGATATATGTAGAATGTTTAATAAGGTCAAACATAAATATGGTAATGGTTGGACTTGATGTTTACATATTATGATGAATATAGCAAACACTCTTGAATATGTGATTGTGGCTGAAATGAGTAGTCTAGGAAAACTAATGTTAGTTTGAAGATGGCTGGAGGAGAATATCGTGAATGTACAACAATGATTTTGGCTGTAACTGAGAATTGTGGTTAATAATATAAATAAGGAATGTTCTACTACAGGGTTTTAATGTGATAAATAGGAAAATATTATGTAAATTATGGACTACAGTTAATGACAAAATTTTAATGTTTTTGTTGCAAAAGCAAAGTTTGTGCTGTCTTAATGCTAAAAGTAAAAAAGAAGCTGATTTTCTGTGATATGTATATGATTAAGCATTTTATCCTGCTTCTTTTTTAATTCATTAATAGGAAAGCATTTTCTGTAAACTTTTCATGTTTGTCTTTTTAAAATAAGTATTTCAAATTCAAAAAATAAAAGAACATCAAAAGGCAGCTCAGTAAGTTATAGAAACATTCCTCCTAATAAAGTTCTATTTAAGGTACTTTTATCTCATCTAATTCCAACTGCTAACTCAGTTTCTCTAGTATTAAGAAAGAAACTTCTGATGCATATGGGTAGCCACACCATGCCATAAGCAAAAATACATTCCAGTTGGATAAAAACCTAAATATGAAAACTGAAACTTAGAAAATATGAAAAATTAATTATTAAAAATTTAATAAGCAAAGAAAAATACTAGAATATATTATCCCTGCATTCTGGATTCAAGGATGCTGTAGAAAAAATTCTGCTTGTATAGACTACTGCTCAATTCTTTGCAGCAAACAATAATTTGAGATAAGGGAATTGAAAACTAGGGGTAGTTACCAAAGTATGATTGATTAACTCATTTGGATAAGTCTAAACACTGTGAAAATACACATAATATTTAAAGACGTGATTCTAGAAGTCCAAATCAAGCATTATAAATTTTTCTAATATATTGTTACTAGCAGGTTCCTTAATAAGCTGTCAGAAACTACAAAGAATTTAGGAAAATGTTTGGCAGGAATAGCACAAAACATATTATGAAAAAACAATGCAGAAATAAAAGTGATTAAAATAATTAAGTGCAAAATTACATCATGTTAATGAATGAGAAGACTTGTCAAAAAATGTCAAATGCTAATATATAAAGGAAATGGAATTTCCATATCAACATAGTTCTTTAATTATATACATTAATCATATGATCCAAATGATATAATTAATACTAAAAAATAGACAAGAAAAACATGAAAAAAAATATTGTTTTCTCACTAAATCACAGAGCAAATCAATAAGATATTAGTACAGAAACTGTCAAATAGACCAATGGAACAAATAGAGATATCCAGAAGAATTCCTATTAACTATGACTACAAAGGAGGTATTTCAAATTTTAAAATATGATTTGGTTAATAAACAGTGATGACTCAAATAATCAGCCTTCTGGAAAGATAACATAGTATAGATTTAAAAGCAAAAAGGAATCAAGAAAAATCTCAAGAGAAAATTAGGAAATTACAAATGAGGGGCTTTTAACTATAAGAAAGTATAAGAAAAATAATAAAGTGTAATTTATTTTTAAAGGATTGAAGAGAGAAAAAAGCTTGAGAAAATGTCACATGCAAATAATAGATTTGGAAAATTAATTTCAATGTAGATGACAAAGGATTAATATATATTTTTATTTTAATAGGAATAGACCCACAAAAATTGAGCACTTGAAAAACAAGGGATGATTTCAAGCAGGCCATTCATAGGCAATCAAAATGCCTGATAAACATTAACAATGTTCAAAAACACCAATAGATAGAAATATATCAAAGTAACCATGAAACTGTTCAAATTCAAGAACCAAAACACCTATTTTAGGCTGGATTGTGTGGAAAAGAATATCATTTACATAGTTGAAAAAGAACATTATTTCAGCCTTTCATGGAAAGCAGCTTCACGTTAATTTGAAAATTTTGAAATACTTTTACAATGGAAATCTCACCATGAGAAATCTCAATGAAATAAATGTGAAATAAATAAATCTCAATGAAATAGATGCTGACTGCTGCATTGTTGATAATGATACAAAAGGAAAAATTAAACCATTTCCCGTTGATGGAGGAATATAGAAAAATTTATGGTAGAGCCACATTATATACTATTAGGCAGTCATTAAAATGAAAGAACAGTAGCAACTGAGAAAGAATGCCTAGTCAAGTATTATATGTGGAGGAAAGCAAGATGCAGAGTAGCATATAAAAAATGAGAACACATAGTTTAAAAAAGAACAAACATCTGAATATTTTTCAATACATGTATATGTATATACGTGTGAATAATGGAGTAGGTATGTATATTTGTATAACTGGGTTTGATTATTAAGGCATGAATAATAAAACACACTATTTACCAGACAGTTAATATGAATTAACTTGTGTTCACTTGTGGGACAAGTACTGGGAATGGAGAGTTGGAACTTCAGAACAGATGATGAAGATGGCAGTATAAGAAGCCCCAGGAAACACTCCCTCCACCAAAACAACTATTGAACTGGTAGGAATTGTCTGAAAAACTATTTGAAATTTAGGGGACTAGTGGACACCATATAGCATCCAGAGAGGAGAATGAGGAAAAGGCTGCTAAAAGTTGAGATAAGCACCAGTGGGTTTCCCTCTCCCTGTGGTGGTTACAGTACCCCTTCCCTTAGTCTGTGGCAGGCAGCAGTAGGGAAAAAATTATGATACAGACACATATCATACCTGATATTTGGTAGTCATTGGAATGAAAGAGTTATAGCAATTTTTGAGTAAGAGAAGTATTGCCTAAGAGGAAAGCAAGATGCAGGATAGTATTTACAAAATGGACACATTTGGGTAAAACAATAAAAATACATGAATATATTGCACATATATAGATGCATTTATGAATGCATAAAAGAGTAGATGTGGATATCTGAGTATCTGAATATGATTGTTTAGGCACAAGTAAGACAGACTAGTTAAAAAGGTTATTAATATCAATTACCTTGAATACACTTGTGAGAGAGATATGAGAGTTAGAACATGCAGAAAAGAAGGTACTTAAAGAAAAGAGCATAGATGATCTGTGCTCCCCTGTAGACAGTTGTTTGGGCATTTGCAGTGTGTACTGTAATGGTTCCCATTAAATAATCCATGTCTTAATATGAATTAAAATTTCACATAACCAAAATGACAGTGTTAGTGCCAAATCTATTGAATTCAGGGAACCATGGCATACTAAATGGAAAAGGGTGAATAACAGTGGGGAAAAGTGTTACCTGTTTTCCACAAAAGCAAACAAAGAGATTTACATGTACACCTGTACCTGTATAAATGTCTCCCGGAAAAACAGAAAGTGTGGAAGGATACACATGTGCCATTAACATTTGGGATCTTCATGAAAGAGTTATAATTGATGGAGGGGATTATTATTTCTTTATATAAATTTATAATGCTCATTATAAGAATGTAAGTACTTTGTAAGTTAAAAAAATTTATATATACACACATATATTTAATATAAACATTTTGTTGGATGTTTTCCAAATAGGCAAAAAATTATATCGTATATGGTGTTCAAAGGTTTTAATTATTAGATGAAGAGCATGTCCACAGACTGTTCAAAAGCCAGACCCAGCAGATCTCCTGCTTCCTATTTGGAGATAATGACCTCTTCTGATCTCTGTACCTAGAAATGACTGAAAAGAATTTTGTGAGAGTTAATGTAGTTGTTCTTGAAGTATCTATTGAGAGTGCATGTCTAGAGATAAGGAAGTAGCTGGACATAATTAGCAATTCATTAAGCAGACATGGGCCACTACAAGATTCTCTCTCTCTCTCATACTGCTATTGCCTTTTCCACTAATGTGCCATAGTTGAAAACTCACCTTTGTGTACTTCTGGCTTTTTCATCAGAGTGAACATAAAAGATGTTAACTGAGAAGATGCAGTTTTCAAAGTAGAATATGATTTTTGTCCAAAGTTCTTCAGGGATTTGGAAGTCATGAGCCAGCTTCTGCCCAGCCTCTTCCCAATGCCTCCTGCAGTACATCTGTGCTTCATAGGCTTTCCTTTTCCACAATAGTGTGCATTTTGTCCCTCTTCATCAGAATCAATTACTGATTGGAGCCATCAGTATCTCTCTGAAAAATAAAAATAGGACACAGTGGTGATGAATGTGTTAGTCCCCTGGGCCATGATCCCCCTTCAAGTGTTTCTGAGACTTCCCCACACCACTGTGGCTCTCATCTCTTAAGGAGAGGACAGGGCCCTGGCTTTTCTAGAATGTCCCAGGCCCTGGGACTTGATGCTTTGGGTATGACTTAGGCTCCTGTGTCCATTATTGAATCTGGGTCTGAAACTTGTTGCTGTTCAAGTTTAGATTTCGGCCTCTCATTTTTTCTTTTATTCTCAGCTGGGTTTTTTTTTTCCAGTTAGTGATTTCAGGATAGGTCAGGTTATAGAATAGAAAAAATAAAAGCCAAGTAGGGTCAAGATATGTGTAACAATAGAGTGAAATATACTTAAAATGAATAAATTATTTCTCCTACATTTAAGAAAATATATGCATCAGTTATCCATGACTTACTGGTTCTAACTCTTTCCCCAAAAAGTGTAACACTCAGTGGAATTTTTCTACACCAACTGCCACTCCCACTCAACCAAAAAGAAACAATATATCATAAACCAAAATTCATTTCTCTATGAGGCAACTACTGAGATGTCATGAACTCACTTTATTTCATAGTGCCTGCTTGTTGTCTTGCAATACTCCTTTTCACTGCCTATGTGTTGGTCCATTGCTCACAAGCAAGCAGGATTCCCCACACCCTGGCACTGATCCTGTTCCTTCTAGTTCCTTTTACTAAAAACATAAGTTATATCCTCTTTCAAAAACATACTTATGAGATACCTGCCTAAGCTTCAGCCTCCTGTGGCCCAATAATATCCCATATCTCCTTCCTGACTCATAATTTGGCTCATTTTAAGTGTCCAGTAGAACTCAACGTTGAGATAATGTTTCTATATCACCTTGCTTGAATGAGTCTGAATCTGAATTGATGCCAGCTGTTCTGAGGGTGCTTTAGTACAGTTCTTTGTAGGGCTGGTGCTTCCCATGAGGTTGGGGTGGGGTGGCAGACATTGTCATAGATGGAGTGCACATTCTTAAAGAGCAGATGGATTGAAGTAGCCTGAAGGCAGATCTTCACAGAAAGGCTCACACTTCCCAGCCCATGCACTCTGCTCTTTCTAAGTCAAGGTGTCTTATGGTGGCAGGTATTCAAGTGCTTTGCCCTCCGCCCTTGAGGGTATGCTGCTCTCAGTTTCTTCTGCCAGGCCTTCTGACTCTGGAACCTCATCAGCTCTTGTTGCAGTCTGATCAATTCTTGTTTCTCTATTTCCAACTTCTCCTGTAAGTGGCCACTGATGTCTTCCTTTTCTTTTATTTCCCTTTTTATGTTGGCCTTCAGGAGTCATTGGGCTAGCTGGTGGCACCTTCTACAATGCTGCTTCTCTGAGCAGGGCTGCCACCTCTCCAGCATCTCCTCATGGAAGACTCAGCAGCTGAAACCCACCTTCACCCCATGCTCTGCATGCCCCAGGACTGCCTCCCTGGAGGGGAACACTCAGCAACAAGCCACACAGTGGAAGCCACTCTCCCTGGTTACCAACCAGATTGCGTTGCAGTGCTGGGCCTCTCTCCATCCTCCTCCTGGACATTGGGGTCAGGGGATGTGGGACTCAGGTTCCTCTTGGAAGAGTTCCAGGGAGCTGAGCAGGGCCTTAATGTTGGTTAGACTGGGGAGAGAGCCAGTGGTGCTCTCCTCAGAGCTCAGCCTCAAAGACATGGGATGTCTTTCCCACAGGTGAAAATGCAGTTTTCGTTTGCCACTCAATGGCTACACACTTTAATGTGTGCACTCTTGTAAAATATGCACACCTGACCCATTGATGCTCTGAGTTTGACCCACAGCTGGGTGAGTTAGAGGTCTTCTCAGTTGAAGTCGAGGAAGACCTCTCTGATATCCTCAGAATCTTACTGGGCCTGGAGCTTGGACTTTTTGGTTTCAATATTGTA
>JAQZBX010001284.1:0-85823 GCA_029593785.1 Cabassous unicinctus
AAAAAAAAGAAAAGAAAAGAAAGAAAGAAACCTACTGGTGTTGCCCAGATACTGACCTACTTGTCTATCTCTTTCAAAATAATTCCTTTTAAAAATAGCTTAAACAGCTTACTATTTTCTCTGCTACTCTTACCTTTCTTGCTTTTTTACAAAAGGTTATTTCGGTTTGCTTCTGATGTGGCTACACATGTTGTTTTTTGAGTTTGGGGTTTGGAGAGAATGATAATATCAATAAGAAAATCAACTAAGCATATTCAAAAGACTTAACTATCAGGATAAGATGGGATATAAGATGATTTAAAGTATCCCTTGGAATTTGTTTTTTTAATATGGAATGCTTCACAAATCTGCATGTCATTCTTATACAGGAGTCATGCTAATCTTCTCTGTATCATTACAATTTAGTATATGTGCTGACAAAGTGAGCACTGGAATATATTTTTGTTAAAGTGGTTTGGGTTGTAAAACCTTGACATAATTTATATATTTAAAAAAGCTCTCTAAAGGCATTGTCACCTGAAAGATAACATAAAAGTGGTATCAATAGATATTCCATGAAACCCAGCAAATGTTTCTGAATGTGAGGGGTCAGCTGGTGAGGTTTTCCATTTACATTTACCATCCAAAAGAAGCTAAACAGTAATTCTCCTGCCAGATTATTCCAAGGGTAAGGGTGATCTAAAATGATATGATTCCTGAAGGAAGATAGAGTTATTCTCAGGCCTAGTTTTTGACAGAATGATTGTTTTTGAGACGCATTAGTTGTTCCAAAATTTGCTTTGCTAAAAGAAAATGGAAAATACAGAGAAGTTAGAAAAATCACAAAGTTAACTTAAAATTGTAGCTATTAATGTAAGGCTGTAAGGAAAGGCAAAAATAAATCACAGAAAACATAAAAATCTAAAACGGGTAGCTAGAAGTCTCAATTAAGCAATATATTACAAAAGTTCATTGCTCAGAAGAAACAAGTAAAACATCTAGAGATGTTCACATTAGGAATTTAGGTGGTAATGAAACTTTTAGTTTAGAATTGAAATCAATACATATTGTCTCCTATACCATATAAACCAAGAAACTGGACAACCAAATTCAATGATGCCTACTTTTAAACCCCCCTGCTCTCTATATATCTATATCTACATCTACATCTACATCTATATATGTATCTATATCTATATATGCATATATCTTTCACGCCTTTTCCTTCTCTCTCAATTTATCATACCCTCCTTGAAAACTTCTACTTCCGAAGCAAACGTGATTACATTTCTGCTCTAATTCCCCTCTCACTTCTTCCCTGGTATTTCCAAATGAGTACAGGAAATCTCAATGTGAATATTTCAATAGCATCTTAAAACTCCCAAAACTAACAGAACCTATCTTTTCCTCACAGCATGCTCCTACTTCTGTTTTATCTATTTCTATTGGTAGAGATGTATTGCTCTTTAGTCACCAGAACTCAGACTTTGGCTTTATAGTTAGCTGATCCCACCGCTCTCACTTTACCTCACCTTTAATCAATTGTCAAATCATTTTCAATTCTGTCTCTACAACATCTTTTGTATTCATTTTCTTCCATTTCATACCATGCCCCTATCATCACCCTTACCTTTTTAAGCATTCTCTTCAATGTTAAAATAGTGATTTGTTGAGCATCCCCATGTCTTACTTCCTTTTTTATGTCTCTTTTACATTGGAACATTGCTAATCATTCTAGATCTTTCAATGGACTCCCCATTTTCTTAAGAACAAAGTACAAACTTGGGTCAGTGTCTCTCCTACTCTGTAAAGTAGGTTGATGGAGGCGTCACCAACACAATATTTTTGGAAACATGGGAGGGGAAAGAAAACAATACCCAGGTGAACTGAGAACTATATAAGGACAAATCTCATGATCACACCTAACTTCAAGGGGTGGGAGGAACAGTCTAGCCATGTACAAGGAGGAAGGAGAAATATTTGATGGACAGTACTGATTACTAACACAGATCTGTTGCTCACACACTTTGATAATCAGAAGCCAAGAGCCCTAATGGACAGCCACAGTTCAATTTGGTGCAGCCCTTCAAACCTATAGAAGGGAACTTTTCTCCTACAGAAAGCGGAAATACATGCATCTTTTGCTATTCTGCTGGCATGGCTTTATTATAACATATTGGGTTTGACCTTAATAAACAAGGGAACACATAAATCTGAAATCAGAAGGAATAACAACATTGAATAGCTAAGCATTTAATAATTTATCATTACAGAGGGCTTAGTATGGGTAAGATACTGTTCTAAAGGCTTTGCATGTATTAACTTATTTAATCCCCACACCAGAACCTGAAACAAGCACAATTCTTATCAACATTTTACAGAGAAGAAAATAAAAGCACAGTGAAGTCAAATAACGGATCCAAAGTCACAGAACAAATGCATAGCATAGTAGGAAGTCTGACTCCAGAGGCAGTCCTCTCAACCACAGAAATGTACTGCTTCAACAGAAATGTTTTGACAAATATTTGTTTAATGATTTATTGAATTAATTATAGGGTCTGCTTCCCTGAAAGAAAATATTTATATATAAAAATCAAATGTTGAAACAAGTAGTTCTCAATAGTCCTTCTCAAATGCAGAAACATTGAATTCTAAATAATCATTACCCAAAAAGTCTAACCATTCAATAACTTGAGGCAACAATTATAGCTAACACATCCTGGCATGGGCACCAGGCTAAAGTCCTTATCAAAAACAGATATTAAGTATGGTCTACATTGAGGTCCTTTCAGAGTCTTGGGAGCAAAATATTTAATAATTATCTTTAATATTTCTTTCAGGTGAAAATTGTTTCCTTCAAGTAAATGACAGAGAAATCTCGGAAAGTAGAGTCATTAGCCAAACACTTGATTAATAATTCAAAATTATTTTCAGGAAAAAATATGCCCACAGAAACATTGGCAGCCTTCTTCCAAATGGAAGGTGACTGGCTCTCTGTTAAGACCAGAACACAAGTCAGGTTTCTGAATTTTCAGGTGAGAATGCCAGTCTTACTGCCTGTGTGCCACACATATAAAGCATATGGATGGCACCTTTATACACGTCACAGCATATCTGCACTGCAGCATTGTTGAGAAGATCCAACTAAGAATTTACTACAGCCCAGCACTTGCCAGGAGCTTGATAGACATAGCTAGCTTTTGAGGGAGCCAACTTAAGAAACATAATATGCTAGTTCTTCTGGGTTCTTCAAGTTGATCACTCCATTAGATTGCTGCATGAAGCAATAACACATCCTGGCCTTTACTCTCTTGAATTTTTACCAAAACATAATTTTAAATATTTTGTTGAATTCAAGTGTACTTTTATGAACTTACTTTTTATGGAAAGTACAGATAAAATATTCACTAAATCAGATTTTTCTAGTTCTTAACATGTTGTCAAAGGCATCATGTACAGGAATCTCTGTATATAGATCTATAAAGCATTTCCTCTCAAAAAATGTGTATATTACTTATCTCACCACAAACTCAGTGGCTTAAAATAACACACATTTATTATGTGCCTGTGTCAGTGAATCAGAAGTAAAGATACAACATAGCTGAATCCTCTACGTCATGTTTAAACAGGAGGCTGCAATTCAAGGTGCTGGAAGAGAGCTGGGGCCTCATCTTAAGGCTCAACTGGGGAAGGATATGTTCCAGGCTCAACTATGTTGTTGTTTTTTTTTACAGGATTCAGTTCCTCAGCAGTTGTTGGACTGGGGACCTCAGTTCCTTACTGGAGGTTATCAGGAAGCTGCCCTCAGGTGATTGTCATGTGCGTCTCTCCATCACGGCAGATTGTTTCATCAAAGCCAGAGTGGTAGATTGAATTGTGTATACCAACAAAAACATGTTCTTCATCTTAATCCACATTCCTCTGGGTTTTAAACCATTTGTACATAGGATCTTTTGAAGATGTTATTTTTAGTTAAGGTGTGGCCAGCTGAATCACAATAGGCCTTAATATGTATGACCGGAGTTCATTATACACTGAAGAAATTTGGATATAGTGGGTCAGAGAAAGTCACAGCGAGGAGCCAGAAGCTTGAAGTTGGCAGAAACCAGAAGAGCAGACACAAGGAGAGAAAGATTGCCCTGTGACAGGAGGCAGAGATGCAAGCCAAGGAACCCGAGGATTGTGACAAGCCAGTGCTAGAATGCTACAGACTTTGGGTAGAAAGCATTGTCTTGCTTTGGTTTTGGATTTTTAGACTCAGAAACAATGAGCTAATAAATGCTTGTTGTTTAAGCTAAGCCATTGTGTGGTATTTGTCATAGCAGTCTGGCAAAGGAAGACAGCCAGCAAGAGAGAGAATCTGCTGATAAGAAGGACGTCACAATTTTATCTAGACAACTTACGGAAATGAGAACCATCACCGTTACCGTATTCTTTTGGCTAGAAGCAAATTGCTATTCCAGGCCATACTCAAGGGCAGGAAATTACACAAGAAGGAAAAATCCAGGAGGATGGGCTCATTAGAGGCTATCTTAGAGTCTAAAAGTCACATCTTGCTAGAGGAATTTTAACACATCTCATAATCATATTTTCCTTTTACTGCTGATTAATAAACTCTTTAGAGCTAATTCATAACAATTTGTGCAAGTTTTCTATACATTTTCATCTTTCTGCAAAATTTTTTCTAATCTTCCTTTAATTATTAACTTTCTATTTGCATTATCTGTTTTTAATATTTCTCTATGGCTAAGAAAGTCAATTATTTTGGGAATCAAGGTGTGGTGTATACTAAGAAGTTAATAATAGTTGCCTAGCTATCCAGGTAAGGGGGCACGACACATATCAGTGCTAATACACCAAGTATACATGTTCCATTCAAGAAAATATAAACCAGCAAGGTGCTTGAAGAATGTGTCCTCTTCTTATACCCTTACCTCATTTAGTAATGCCCAAGTAATCTTTAAAGGCTGAATGTGAAAAAAAATAAAAATAAAAATAAATAAATATATATACACATATATATATATATATTTGGTGAATTCTAAGTGCTGAATATCTTGTTAAGGATAATTATGGTAATGACTTTTAGAAGAAAAAGATAACCTATTCAATTGTGTGTAATCGTGCCTGCAATACAAACCCTTGCTTAATATCATGACATAGGTTTTGAAATCATATGTGAACATAAGCCTAATCCTTTTGGTATTTGTGCCATTATGTTCTTCTAATTGTTGTAAAATAATTCAGCATTTACACCTCTATGCCTTGTATTGCTTGCTGAAATTTATACAACAGTGAAAGAACTCCATTTAGTAAACAAGACAATTAATCTAAAGCTTGCTTTATTTCTAGAACTAGGTAACAATCATAAATAATTTTAATGATAACATCAGGTTTAAAGATATTGAAAGGATCATTTATCTTGCCTGAGGAATACCTATAATTTGGAAAAAGAAAATGATTTACATTTTGATAATTAGGCTTTTCTAATCCCTTTAATTCTTCCGTCAAGTTATAACCTGTTGAACTGAAAACATAAGCTGTCATGCCTCTTAATACAACAACAAATATTTTCTAGCATTTCTCTGGATTGAACAAAACTTTGGTTTCCATGGATGCTGGTAATATAGCTTCCTGTTGTTCAGCGCCACAGCAACAAGACAAAGGGAAAAAAATCCATTTTTTAGCTGCTGGCCTTTTAGCTTCAAACATAAGGGCAAACCAATGAATGCAGACTTGGTGCATGATTGCTTTCCCCAGGAGTCTGATATAGCCTGACTAATCGCTCCAGTGCTAAGTAATGTCCTTTCAAGACAATGCCGCTGGCAGGTTCATGCAGGTAGGATAAGGTGGTTCAAACACAACTAGCACTTCTTGGCTTTCATTTAGAGAGGCTACAACTTCACCTTAGAAACCTGAGCTCATCTTCTGGCTAACCACTGGATATCTGAATGAAATACTCAATTAAGTTCAAAATTTATCATTCAATAGAGCTTGAGGACTTTCTGGGTGGCCTGGAGTTGGTCATAAGCTCAGGAAAAAAATATTTAAGTTGTTTTAACAGATCCCACAAAGTAGACTGATTCTGCTGGAACCAAGTACACTGTAGTATGAATGAAATTAATGGGCTCTTTGAAAACAGAAACCATGTGTCTACTTTTCATCTTTGTATCTCCTACATCCAGCATAAGGTCTAGGCTATAGAATATAATTTTTGGAAAAGTGTGTAGAAGTAAATTAAGTTTGTTTGCCTCTACAAAATGCATAATCACTTCCATTTATTGTCACAATATATTATTCTTGATATTTAAGGGATTGGTAATTAATCTACAAAATGACCAGAGAAACTTAATGAAAGGAGAGTAAATTGTGGAATTTAGAGTGCTTAACAGTGAGCAAAAGTCAATAAACACTTTGCCTGAGCCTATTGTGTGCTGAGTAATAGACTGTAGGATTTTAATTAGAAGACTATAGGAAGATTTTGCAACCTGACTTGACCACTGAAGTTTACCATCTATCAGATTAACTTTATACTCAGTGGCGAAAATTACTTTCCAAACAGAGATATATTGTTAATGTAGATTATATTAGTTTGAATGTAACTATAATTATGTCTGTCTATTTTGTGTATATGTGTGTGTGAGAGAGAGAGCTGTGTTTGATACGATATTTTCTTGATTGATATTTCTCTGAACCATTTGATTACTGCTGTATATTCTGCTCAAATTGTTTTAGTTTTGTTGTTGTTGAGGTAAAATGTAGTCATTTTTCAAACTAAGAGAAATGTATGTGTGAATATATATATGTAAATATATATATAATATATATATTATGTATATAAAAACGATCCTTTATGGTAAATTTTAAACCAGGACTGTACCTAATTCATAGGAGAAATAAATAAATCAAATCCATTATTTACCACACACGGTTAATTTACTTTTGGACCTAAAGAATAGTACTAGCCAGGCACCTATGTGTGTCTAATAATATTTTTGAGAATGTGGACAAAATGGAATTCCAAATGATAAAGTTATTGTGGGATCCCATGAATTTCATTATCTGATATGACAGACAATAATGTGTAGCTTAGCCTGGGCATCAGCAAATACAAAATGATTGGCTAATTAATTTTAAAAATAGATAAAGGATCTAGGCTATTGAAATAACCTTATCAGTGAATTGTTATTAATGCATAGAACCAACCTTTGAAAACTCAAGAGATAAGGACTCTTGATATATTCTACATGCCGAAATTTTGTAAAAATGCCCTGGTTCTCAGTCACTGAGTCAGTAGCATTGGGTTAATCAGCACCCTGATTTAATTCTTGACTGAACATAATGTCTTGTTTTTCCATAGGCATAAAGTATTTTATAAGCAGCTGGGAGTATATTTGTTCACTTCCATTTCATTGCCATAACTCTTTAAAGCTCAACTAACCATTGTTGAAAACTAAGTTAATCTGATGTGACCCCAAAATCTTTTCTAACAAAATAAATATTCCATTCACTTTAATTTAAATGTTATTAAGTGCCAATTTTGTCTAAAGCAGTACCCCAGGCATTGAGAGAATCTCTAGCTCCACTGAGTTTAAAATTCAGTGAAGGAATGCCAATAGGTAAAGTAAGAATTTTAATAATGGAACCAGGACAATACTCCAGGACCACAGAAAAACAAGAGAATAATTTCAGCATCGAGAAGGACTTGGGAAAGACTTAATAGAGAATGTAATCATTGAGCTTGACCTTGAAGAAGTGTAGGATATATTCTGAGCTTAAATCGACCCAGTGAAAGACTAAAAAATGTATTATTTTCACTGATACGTCTTTCCAGGGCAGGCCATGTTCAAACACCCTGGCAACTATGAGTGATCTTTTAAATGGGCTTCAAATACTTCCCCAAGTATATAGTGGGCAATAAAATTGGTTCCTTTTATTGGCAACCCCTTGTTTAGTTGACAGAGGGTATTCAAAACCCACTCGTTCTATGAGACTATGTCAAAAAAAGTATTTAAATTGGCTACTTGGAAGAGCATGTTCAGTCATAGCATATTCTCAATGTCTAACCCACTGGGCTTTTTCCATTTTCCCTTAGTCTACTTATAGTCCTTGCAGGATCTGTTTCACCATCCACTCTGTTTACCAGTTAGCACCTAAGACACAATTCTTATAAAATGTTAAAGGGCCAAGAACCCTTCCTTGGAAGTGGATTCCTAACTTGTTAGAGAAAGAAATTCTGAAGAAGCAGCTTAGGTTCCAAACCTCATGCAACTGTTAACTAACTAACTGTACAATTTTAAAATTTGCAACAAAATTTAGAAAATAAAATTTTAAAAAGTCACTCATTGCAAATGTAAGAATATATATAAAATGTCTAGGAATCAATCTTATTTTTTAAAAGTTTTTATATATACCTTACTAAATAAGGAGAGACACTTTCTAAATGATTTGACTTTATATGAAAACAATATAAAATAACAACTATATAACATAATATCATCTTTATTGATTGATTCATATGGTCTGACTGGATCTAACAGGGCCTCCTGTTAATAATACACATTTGCATTAATCATTACTGTAATGGCAAGTCTCTCATGACAATAACTTCAGATTTGTAATCGATGAAATTTTTCAATGTCAGAATTTCCACATGATGATCTTCCATTATCTGGCTAAGATTTCATGGCATTTTATTATTCCTGATTAGTAGATGGGTGCAAAGATAAACAAAGACATTGCAACATCACCACAGTGATTTCAGTTCACCAGCTAGATCCCTGCCCAGGAATATTAAGGCAATTTTCTGAGATTACTCAGAGTCCACCAATTAAATTAGTCAAAAACAGAATTGTTGGTGAAAATTGAATGGTTTAAGACAGAGCCACTGTTTTCAGATTGAAGGGTATGAGTAACATTTTACTCAAAACTGGCCACCTATCCTTTCTTTCCATTTATTTCTATTCATCTGACAAGGCAGACAGTGGTTCTGACTCATATCCTGTCACATTTGCATTAAACATTAATCAAGAATTCACACAAGATGTCCTTTTGACAAAACTGCTTACTTCTAGTGCCTACTATAGGTAAAAATAAATTACCCCAACTTTCTGTTTTTATTAATAGCAATAACAATAATAATAGCTATCATTTGTTGAATACTTGCTATGTGCCAGGTATTACACTGAATGCTTTCTATTTATAATACTATTTAATTCTATCATCACCCTGTGAGTTACGTTCTTTTGTTATTCAAGTTTTACAAAAGAGAAGCTAAGACTCAGGGAATTGAGATAGCTGACTGAGATCTTACAGTTCATGAATAGTGGAGACTGGGTTTCAGTGCAGGACTTTCAGCTCTTGCCTTCATATTTCCTTCTTTTCTCTTTCCTTTCCAATTGTTTTCCTACTCTTAAGACCAAAAGTTTATATGCAAGAATTATTAAACGCATACTACCTGTAGTCCTTTCCATGGGAGATTTACCTTCTAACAATTATCAGAAACATATTATTAATAGCTAAAATAAAAGCAACAGATGCAAAATGGCAAAGTAGAAGGTTTTATAGATTGCTCCTTCCATCAGAAAAATGAATAGCTGGAAGAAGAGACTGGGATCAACTAGGTGATAACCCTGGAACCAGAGGACATATAGAACAAGCCGGAATGCCATGCAAGGAGAGGATGCCAAGAGTTCAGGTTTTGTAAGTGAAGGCAAGTGAACCAGTGACACGCCCAGATCCCTAAGCCTGAAACTAGGGCTGTGGATGCAGCCGCTGCAGCTGCTGTGACATGGCCAGATTCTAAGAGTTGCTGGCTGGGCCAGAGCAGGCAGAGAAAACCTTGTCCTCTAAAGGTTGGGGTTGGAGACCAAAGGCAGACTGGGGGATTCCTGCTAGCCTCACTTTCAGCCCCCTGGGCAGCAGCAGCTTCGCCGTCCCACCACCATTCACCTGGACATAAAGAGCCAGAGAACCTTTCTTAGCTAGCTTTCTTCCTTGTGTGGGTGTAGCAGATCCCTGAGAGTCTGGCACAGCTGTTAGCCATGGTTTTAGCCCTCTAGGCAGGAAGGATTTATGCCTCACGCCAGCATATACCAGGACATAAAGGGACAGTGAAACTTTTTGGTTGTTGCTGATTTTCTTTCTATTTCTTATGTTTTGTTGTTCTGGCAGATCCTTTAGGGGAACAGGAAAGATGCTAGCCTTAATTTCATGCCTCTCAGCTGTAAGGGTTCTGTCCTTCCACCAGCATCTGCTAGGATGTTTAGACTGGTTTCTTTCTTTTTTTTATTTTTTTTTGTTGGTGGTGGTGCTATTTTTGTGGGTTTGTTTCTTGGTCTGGTGGCGAGTTGAGGGATCAAATCCAATAGCGTATTAAAGACATTATACATCACGACCAACGGGATTTATCCCAGGAATATAAGGGTGGCTCAATATAAAAAAATCAATAGAAGGAAGGAAAAAAAGTAAATGATTGTTTCAATTGATGCTGAGAAGCCATTTGACAAAATTCAGCAACTCTTCTTGATAAAAACACTCAGAAACAAGGAATAGAAATATTTTAGTTTGCTAGACTGCTTAAAGCAATATAACAAGAAATGGGTTGGCTTTTAACAATGGAAATTTATTAGCTTACAATCTTACAGTCTTGAGGCTGTGAGAATATCCAAATCAATGCATCATCAAGGCAATGCTTTCTTCTGGAAGACTAGCTGCCTGCGATTCTGGACTCCTCTGTCACATGGCAAGGCTCATGACTGTATCTGCTAGTCTCTCCCCTCTTTTCTGGGCTTCATTGCTTTCAGCTTCTTGCTTCTGTGGATTTCTCTCTCTCTCTTTCCATACTCACCCCGTTTAAAAAGGACTCCATTGAGAGAATTAATACCCACCCCGGGCCATGCCTTACCTGAAGTAGCTTTATTGAAAGGTCCTACTTACTATAGGTTTACACCCACAGGAATGGACCAGCTTTAAGAACATGATTTTCTGGGGTACACACAGTTTCAAACCACCACATGAAGGAAATTTCCACAATATGGTAAGGGGAATATATGAAAAACCCACAGCTAACATCATACTAAATAGTGAAAAACTGAACAATTGCCCCCAAGACAAGATGCCCACTTTTACCATGGCTATTTAATATTGTACTAGAAGTTCTAGCCAGATTGTGCCCCAATCAAGATGACAGAGTGAGACGCTTCAGGACTCATTCCCTCACAGAAACTTTGAACAACCAGCAAACACGGGCAGAAGCATCTTTTCAAAGCTGCAGAAAACAGTTAAGAACTCCCGTAACTGGGTGAGTGCTGAATCAAGAAAAAGGTCACTTGAGAGTAGTGGGAACTCACAACGCCCTGACTGGCCCATCCAGCCCCTCACTGACTTGCCTAAAGCAGGCCCAGTCTCCCAGTGCAGGTCCCTAGTCTTGATTCTGGAGAAAGCACAGTAGCCCTCACACACATTCTGGGAGCATAAATGCCTGGCCCAATCTGTCTCATGGTGGTCTGAGTACTCATTGTCCCAGGGCTTGCCCTGCGTTAGGAGGCAGTTCAAAGATCTCTCTACAGAACGCTATTGGTGAGTAGTCAAGTCAAGCAAGGGATCACTGGCTGTAGGACATACTATAGAGTGCCCAGGACAAGCTTAAAAACCAGATGCCTCGGAGTTTAAATCCCACTTAATAAATAAATGAATAAATAAACACACAAATAAAAGGAGATGTCCTCTCTCTCTCTCTCCCCATAACACATCATACCACATCCAAGCTGCCAAGAAATCCTGTTCAAAAACTTTTCCAGACTCCAACCAATTCTTACCATCCTCACTATTACTACCCACAGCCACTATCAGCTCTTGCCTGAATTTCTTCCATAGCTTCCTAACTTGCCTCCCTGTTTTTTCCCCTAGTCTTTTCTCAACACAGCAGCCTGAATGGTGCCAACAAAATGGTAAGTCAGATGATATCTCTCAACCTGAAAAGGTTCCAATGGCTTCTGTTTCATTCCAAGTCAGAGCCACTTAAATTGACCTTAAAGGCCCTACATGACCTGTCCCCTTTTTACCTCCATACCCGCATCTCTGGCTACTCATCCTCTCATTCTCTCTGATCCAAAAACACTGACCTCCTTGTTAAGCCTCAAATACTCTAGCAAAGCTCCAGTATTAGGCCTTGAACTGGCTTGCCCTCTGCCTAGGAGGCTCTTCCCCCACTCGGTTGCAACCTAACACCTGAGCCTTTCCCACATCTTTGTGCAAATGCCACCTTCACTTTGAGGCTTACCCTGACCAACATGTCTGAAATGTCAACACTCTTTCTTCCCCACCACTGATCCTGTTTTCATAACTCTATTTCATTTTTCCTTAGCTTTTTTCCTATTTGCTTATTGTCTTAGTTTCCAAGGGCTGCTATAACAAAATACCACAGACTAGTGGCTTAAACAACAGGAATTTATTGTCTCACAGTTTGGGAAACTAGAAGTCCAAAATCAAGGTGCTAGCAAGGCTGTGCAGTCTCTGAAGCTTGTAGCACTCTGATGGTGGCTTGCTGGCCATCCATAACTCAATCTCTCCCTCTATCACGTGGCTATCTCTCTTCCAATTTTTTTCCTTCTATATCCAAAGTTGTTGTGCTTATCGAGTCCAGACAAACTGGATTAAGACCCATCTAATTCAGTTTGGCCTCATCTTAACTAATAACATCTTCAAAGATCCTATTTAAAAATGGGTTCACACCCACAGGACCAGTGTTAGAATAACTTGAACACGTCTTTGTGGGGGACATGATTCAATCCATAACACTTATAATTTATTGTCTACTCCCTGAACCAGAGTGTAAGCTCCAAGAGAAGAAGGATTTGGGACTGTGCAGTTTCACTGATGGAAACCAAATACATAAAAAGAACGTTGTTATTTTAAGCCACACAATTATTTTGATATAGTTTGTATCTTGGCAATATGTTATCAAAACATGTTCATTATTTATTTTTGAGCCCCTTTTCACATGAGAATTTGTTTCACAAGAACATGGATATTTATCTGCATTGTTTACCAATCTATCCCAAACATGTAGGAATTTGCACGTTAAAGATGCCACCAACATCTGATGGTCAAATCTGCAAAATAACTGCATTAAGTAGGCACCATTATAACAGCCAGATTATAATTATGAAACTAAAATACAAGTAAGTTGCCCAATAATACACAGTCATCTAGAAGTTGACTGATTTTATGTTTTGTCCTCTCTCCTAAAATTCAAAGAAGTAAACAGATTTTGGGAAGCTGTATTCTGACAATTTTCATAATCAAACAAATTGTATACATATGTATGTGTGCATACATATATGAAATTTTGATTAATTTAGAATAACTGAACAAGAAGGACTCATGAATGTAGAAATTTATGTGTGTGTGTGTTTTGTATTCAATCTACTGCCTCTGGGAATCCTTACCATAAGGTAAGCATAATGTATAGCATCAGAAAGGAAGAAACCGGGAAACATCAAGTGCCAAGAGAAGAATTCACATTATCTAAAAACTATCTGCCTCTGATCTATTGATTAGTGTCCTGTGGAGGAAATATGTAAGGAAAAAAATGTTCTACAAAAGTCTTGAGGAATCTCAGCCAAGCAGGTCCCTTGGTAATAGCTCAGTGGGTTGCTCAGTCAGAGGTACAGGGAGTGATGAGTGTTTAAAGCATTTTAACCTATGCTCCTGCAATACCCAGGCGTCTAGCCCAAGGAGCATTTTTCCTTACAGCAGAGGGGGAAAGAGAAAAGGGTAGAAGCTCCGAGGCAAATAAAAATAATAGACATAAATGATTTTTCTAAGGAAATATATAAGTGTTACTTAAACTATAAGCTCACGTTTTTAGGAAAATGGCTGCTTATTCCACCTTCTTTTTTGTGTGTGAAAAGAAAAATTGGTCTGCTTTTAAGTTAAAGCAAGAAGTAAGAACTAATTAGAGGCCACAAAAATATCAAAATATAAGAGAAAACTTGAATGTCTCTACTGTAGGATTACTGTAAAGGTCACTATGATTAATTTAGAATAACAGAACAAGAAATATTCATAAAAATTATTTTAGGCCCACCCTCTGCCTTTAAGCAATACTTGATCTAAATCATTCTGTAAAGAATATTATCTATCATGGGCTTAAAATTTTCCAGAGAATATTACCAATGCTCACTGACAATATAATCCACCATTAACAACTTTTAAACCATATCTGCAAAACATCAAGTGAAGAAAAAGAGTTCATAGAACTCATTTCTTTTAGTACAATTTATCCAGAAAAACAGTCTGCAAAATTTCTAGTTTCAGCAAATTACTATTGTAATGATTTTTCATGGCAACCAGAATTTTTTCGTGACATGCCCCTTAGAAAAAAACCTCACCAAACAGTACATCAGGAACCCAGAAAAATGTTTATGAATGTCCCAAACTTCACTGTGGCAGAAAGTCACTAAATGCACTGGACAGAGGCTGAAGCTACATAATGAAATAGCAGAGTATCTAAGAGACTCTCATTAAAATGTAAGTGAAATAGCCTATTGGGATATTGGAGTGGAGCTAAAATACAATAGTGAAATAGCATAGAGCAACCATTTGTTCAGCACTTCATACATGTCATGCACCACCTCAAGCCCTTACTTTATTAAACACGACATTGAGAGATATCCCTCATTTTATAGGGGAGAGATGCAAGATTCAGAAAGTTATGAATTTGTACCCAGCTATGTCTGATTTAAAACCTGTGTTCTTAACCACAGGCTGCCTTGGAACACAGCTACAGGGTTGAAACAGTCATTTAAAATCTAGAAATGACTCAATTGTCATCTACATGTTGACTACCAGAGGGCCCAGACTACCAGAGAAATCATCAGCATTGGAAAATATACTTACCCCCAAGGTTTGCTGCAGAAATTAATTTTCTAACCTCAAAGTGTATACAATTGGAGATTTTAGAATTTGAATTTCTAAAAGGCGAATATGCATAGTGGCAGGCAGAAAATAAATAGCCAAAAATAAAAAGACACCAACAGGAATAAATATGAGAGTAAGAATCATTAGTATTTATTTTGTATTTCATATGCTGGCAGGCGTCTTAACCCATATGATCTCTAATCTTCACCATGAAATTTCAAAGCAGACATCTCTTTAGGTTGATTCCCCAGAAACAGACCTTAAGGTTAGGGTTTGTATGCAAATAATTTATTGAGGACTTGCTCTCAGAAATCAAGAAGGAAGTGGAGATGGAAGATGCCAACTGTGGAGTCTCAGGCAAAGTTCCTTGGAGGGTTTGCTTCAGTCTGACCAGAGGGAGGAGCTCTGGAGACTAGGTTACACTTTAGGTGTGTACCCAGCAGATACAAGGGACCTGGCCTTCAACATCCCTGCACATATCAGTCGAGAGGTACAGGGGATCTGTTACAGCATCTTACCCTTATTTTATAGAGGAAAGAGGTAACAGAAACTCAGTATAGTTAGTAATGTTGACCAAGAGCTGAGAGCCTTGTATTGGATTCCAAGCCCAAGCTCCTTCCCACACTCTCCACTCTCATTATTCCTTCACTTGGAATTATTCCTTTAGCTAAGTGGTTTTTCATTCCTGTTTCTCTGCTACTCAAGCAAACTTCTGCCACTCTCTGTAAATGGCAGCAAAAGGTAGCAAACCACAGGCTGACAGGATTCCAGGAATGCCTCCTGATAATTTTCTAGCTCTACCTGAGCTCAGCAGTTCCCTCCATCCAGTGCCTTGGGAACACAGTGCAACATTAACAGAAAAAGCCCTAATGCTCCAATCCATGCCACAGAATGTTGTATAATAGAATATTCTTACAGATTGTCTCAGGTTTAAAGAGTCCTGAAAGACAGCATGTAAAAGAGTGGCCTGAGGAGAAAATAGTAGGCTTAGAGATACGGTATGTAAACTGCTGAACGGATTCCTGGAAAATAGAAATAGTTTAGGGGAATTATGGCAAAAAGGCAGGCTTGTGTTGCTTCGTTTTGCTTTCACTTTTAAAGTTGGGTTTTTGTTCTTTGCAGATCAAGCTGAAAGCTGAGACACAATCAATACAGATTTTGTTATCTTACTGTCAGTGCTGGTTGAGGAGGGGTAAGCCACTCTGTCTCTACATTTCTTATGGTTATATCTCCATTTACCTTCTTCTCCTTCTTCAGGCAATTTAGGCACATGTCTGCTCATTTATTTATATCTTCATAAATGTAAAACCTAGGGTCCTATTTATCTAGTCATTGAAAGTCTATAAAACAGTAATGTGGAATGTAAAATATTTAGTGATTCTAAAGGGAAGAAAATTCTCAGTTTGACCTTATTTCCATTGGTCCATTCATCAATTACTCAAAAATATTATCAGCTTGCTCGTGATACATAAATAAGGATTGAATCTCTAATGAGGGATTAAACTGAAATTACTTCTAAAGAAAGCATATCCAAGTCAATGTTTTATAAAACGTTGACTTGAGTCATAATTTTGCTTGTCATCTTTTTCATTAAAGAAGAGTTACACATCCTATGATAGCACTAACCTTTCCAAAGAATGGCAAGTACACTTCATATATTTAAATAATTATGAATTATGACTCCTAAATTATGATATGTAAAAACCTGAGAAAATGTGGGAAAATTAGGAGAACTCAAAAGATAGCAGAAAGTGTCTTTATTCTATTTCAACTCTTTCGTGTTTAACTTAATAATATCACTATATTTGGTATTTTGGTTAAGTGATTTTAATTTCCTTTTATTTCACAGATCAGAAGTAGAAGTATAAGTAAATTAGCTACTTCAAAGGTATTTGTGGAATGCCTATTATGGGCTAAGGGTAAGGTATTTTGTTGTGCTAATGCTATTTGGTAGTTTAGGAGGGAAGGCAAACTATATTCCATTATGACTCCTTCATTTAATCATTCAACAAACATTTAATGAGTTTCACCTCCAGTACTGGGACAGAAAAGCAAATCAAAAATACTGTCTTTCCTTAGGGAGCATAGACTGATGAAAGAGAGATAGACAACACAATTAACTGTAACAAAGTGTAGGAAGCACTCTAATAGAGACGTATAAAAGGTACAGTTGTAGAGGAAGCACAAAAGAAAAAAGTGAATGCTACGTGGTGATACAGTAAAGGGTCTTGAAGGACAATGTGTGGAAACTGTGAGGGGTGGAAGCAGAGCATATTTACTTAGACTTTGAGACAGAAGTAAGGGCATGTGCAAAGATACTGAAATACAAAAAAAAAAAAAAGTAGCTGCAAGTGGTTTAATACTGTCTGGAGCTTGGAGTTGGAAGGAAGACCCAAGAGGACACAGTCTGTAATGCTATAGAATTTGGGTTCCATCCTACTGAGAATTGGGATCCGTTATAGGGTTTCAAACAGAGGACATCTTACATAGTTTAAACAGCAATTTTAAAAGAACACTCTAGAGGAGTTATGGAGAGGGTTTAAAGAGGAGAAGAAAATATTTTGAGTCAGAGAGACCAGTTAAGAATTAAGAAATGGTGAAAACCTAACAAATAATAAAAATAATAAAAAGAGCAAACCTGAATACTCCTTGTGTGCCAAACTCCACAATAAGCCTTAAAATGAATTGCGTCACTGAATTTTTTTTCAGCAATCATACTCCGCTTCTCCTACTGCTTACATTTTCAGCAATGACATTATACAGATGAGGAAATGAGACTTAGAGAGGTTAAGAAAATTGACCAAAGTCAGAAAGTTAGTAAGTGATAGGGCCAAAAATCAATCCTAGGGACAAATTTGAGAGATTTTTTATGAGGTATAATTGAAAGAGATAAATAACTGATTAGATGGAAGAAGTGAGAAAAGAAAGGAGTCACAGTGGATACTTAAAACCATTACTTCTCTTTCTTTCCCTATTGTTCCAAGAATATTTGGAGGAGGGGCTGATAGTCATTATTATTCATATGGAAGCAACCTAAAACCTGACAGTGGTCATGAGTTCCTGCAAATAAAGTATGCAATTCAGGAAAGAATAACTGCTACACCCAGGCAGTGAGTTACCAAGAAGCCAAAGTCTATGGGAAACTGTTGCTTTCTTGGCAGTCATAAATCTTATCCTCAGAAAGTCTCCTCATTCTGGAAGAAGTAGTAAGATATCACATAAAAATTTTTCCACACATTCACCAGATCCGTAGGCAAAGTATCTATTCCTGACATTATTTGAAAAACAGACAAATAAAACTATCTAGCAAATACCAAAGTAAAGATGCCATGTATCCATGACTGGAATGGCTTATGTTTCACATCCTTCATATAATTTATATCCCCAAACTCTTTACAGAATTAAAAGCTATTTAAAGAAGGAACATGTGGTATAAATTAGAAAAAAAACAATGGTGCCATCACAGTGAATAAATTTAAACCCTCTAGCAGTAACGTGTACATTCCATATGTTTTATGTACATATATACTATGTTACCGTGGGAGCTTTTAGGTCTATAATTTTTTTTAGAAATAATTTCTAACAGAGTTGAGAATGTGCAATACATTGGCAACTGTTATTGACGTAAATTCGACTCACAGTCTGAAGGAAAGCATGGACTATTAGAAAAACTTCCCTCTGTAAACCTGTCCCATCTCTGTAAAAACTCATTAGTTTACTAATAAAGCTAGCCTTAACTCAAAAACATTAGACCTCTATTGGTCTAAGGAAAAATTATTTTTCCAAATAATATGAATTTTTAGAAGTCATACTCTGTCTTTTTAAACCATTGCCTAATTTGTTTCTTCAGGCTGATTTTCTGGTAACAAGTCACAGAATATTAGTGCTGAAAGGGACTATAGGAAATATCCAGAACAGCATTTTCATATTGACTTACATGAAAGTGTTCAGCAAGATGGGTTTTTCCATGAATAAAGGATGCTCTTGTCAAATGTTTGGGAAATTGGCTTATACAAAGTTCAGAATAGTTTTTTTGTTTTGTTTTGTTTTGTTTTTTACCAAAACAATATTAAACCATACTCTTTAATAGGCTAATTAGTAAGGTGAATTTCCAAGAGAGATGTATGTCCAAAGGTTTTTCTAGAATCATTTTATTCTAGGACTAACGATCAACATCAGTGTTCCCCAGAGCATGGTTCAGCAAGAGCTAGTCTAATTTATTTCCCTCCATTGTACACATAACACTAAAGTATGGAAAAGTTAAGTGAGGCTTCCCAGGGGCATAAAACTTTATAGTGGCAGCGTCACTTCCAGAAACCTGTTTTCCAATACTTCTTCCAACTGATATGTTTTATCTGCTTTCATATTTCACGTGTTTAACATATGCATTGTTTTTCCTAGGGCACAAGACATTGGTATTACAATAATGAGGACTGCGTGAGCCAGCAGTACAGTGAGAGAATGCTGACATTGGCTGTCATTATTGAGTGCCCACCACATGCCAGATAGAATGCTGAGGACCTTGGCACCCTGGCTTTCATTCCCACAGCAATACTTCAATGTCTTGAGATTCATATTAGTCCGCCGATTTTACAGTTGAGGAACATAGTTCAGAGGCATTTGTAACCGGTCACATAACTTGTAAGGTATGAAGCTGTCAAGCTGACTCATCTCCTTCCACCTGACCACCCTGCCACTCATGCCAGAAAAAGTTATGTTCATCAAAACATTCAGTGTGAAATTATTTATTTCCCAGACTAGATTCAGCAGAAGTGGAAAGTGGATGTGCTTTCTGAATTATCCTGTCTCTCTTCTACAGCAGATACTTTGAATCAGGAAAATGTTAACTTTCCCACAGTGAAACAGAGGCTCACTTGATTAGATTTCAGGGTTTGAAACACAATGGCTCAAGATAATTTGCTACTAAAAAAATGTTAAATATGATCATTGAGGTATGTTCTAATCATTAAATTCAATTTAAAAAATAGCCAAGGTGTTCTGGGTATGATTCCAGCAAGTAAAGAAACTACAGTCTAATCAACACATCAAAAAGTATATTATAGTTTTAACAGAATGCCAATATGACCTGAGTCTTCCATCCCTGAAAAGTCCACTGATCCAAGATTTCAGAGTAAAGTCAAATTAATTTACCAGGATTCCTCCAAATAGCTAATGAACTCTTACAAAGCACAGGATTGGAATAATATATTATAAATCAAATCAAAACCAAACTCACTTCTCCGCCTATACTACAATAGGGAAACAAATTTAGATCACACATCACACCCACAAAATAATATGAATAATAATGGCTTTCAGAAATTAGCTGATAAAATACCAAAATATATAAAAAATTCATCCATAAGTCTGCCTTTGATTTCAGACAAAAAGTAAACAGAGAAATAAATTGTTCCTCTCCTCCTTTCTTCACTGATGAACATTAAAGAGAGGAATACTAAAGTTTTGAAACATCCACTTGATGTTAAATAGAACTAATTTGCTGACTCCTGCTACTTTGTTTCCAAATTGTAGAGCTCTATTAACAATAAACCTGATCCCAGCAGCAAGGGCACCGATGTGACTGACACCACTAGAGATAAAAATATTACCCACGAAGGCTCGTCAACTCCTCTTGCCAGAGGCAGCTTGAGGAGATCCCCTGACAATGATTCATGGCTTGAAACTAAGAACCATCTGCTCTCAGAGAGTTCCTCAGCCAAGGTGAAGAGGGGAATTTTCACAGCTGTATCCATTTTCCTTCTAAAGTCTATCGAAAAGCATCCAACAAACCACAAATTTCTGGCACTAATTTGAATATGGCAGACATTATCCTCCATATGTTCTTGTTGCAATGGACTCTTTTTACAATAACTATCTCATTTGATGCCATTTCTAGCTTCTTTACATGGTGTGTCAATTTTTCTCACTCTATCAACTTCCTAATAATCTTTACATCCTCTGCAGTACACACAGTTATTTGTCGATCTCCTTAATGGAAAATATTTTTTTCTACTGAAATAATTTCAAGGTTTATCAGAATCTCAAAAAGTTAATCCACTTACTTTATATTTAAGGAAACCAAAGCCCTAATGTCACAAAGCTAAGAAGTAAAAGAATTAGGACTTGACCACTTGTTTCCCAACACTCTTTCCAGTATTCCATAATCTATTCAAGAGAAGCTTCAGTGACTCTGCTTAATAGCTTAATGAGTAGTACATTTTTGGTTCATTTACCTCCTAACAAATCAAAGGAAACATGTAAAATGAACTAAAGATTCTGAATTTTTATCTAATCAATACAACAAGAAATACATGTAATTCTAGAAGGCCACTTATTGTTCTTATATGGAAAAAGAAAATGTTTAAATCCAAAGACACTTTAAACAAGTTATAAAGGGAAAAATTAGTTTTACATATATTGAGTCATATTCCAAAATCTGATTCTAAAGAAGCACATGCAAAATTAGATGATTATATCATAGAGTCAAGTGTATTGTTATCTACAGATACCAAATGAACTATGACAGGGTTCAAACCCTGGTGCCTAGACAGTGGGTATGGAGATAGTACTAACAAATATGGAGAAGATAAAGCAACAGAAAATCATTCTTCAAAGACACATAAAAAGACTGTCTTCAGAGGTGATCACATACTTTAATCCTGCAATGCAGGCTGAGGGAGCCATGGCTACCTACGGTAGACCTTCTTCATGTTAGAAGTCTCAGAAGCTCAAGAGCACTGGTGGAAACATAGCTTGGCTCTAAGCAGGCACACTATCCCTTCTACTTCATTTCACTGTCCAAAGTAAGCCATCTGGCCAAGACCAAGATCAATAATATGGACCGAACCATGGAAATGGAGGGAAAAGAAGAAGAATGAGCAAATAATTCACTACTGCAGTTATAGGGATAGTAGCAGTGTCAGTGGAATGGTGGAAGCAAAAGCCATATCTCAGCATATTTTAGAGAGTATGGGAAGGGAGGGAATTGGAGAAAGTGAGAAGAAAATGTTTTCAAGGACTTTGTTTTAAAAGGTAGCAAAGAATGGGGGCAATAGCAAGAAAGAGAGTTAGTTTTTTGGGGGAAAGAATCATTTTTTATAAGGTGGAAGACATGAAATATCAGCTGCTTCTGTACTGATGGAAATGTTCCTGGCAAGAGTGAAAATTTAATACAGAAGAAAAGATTGGAGGGTTAGATTTCTGGATGATATCCTTGATGAGGTAGAAGAGAAATAGGCTATGATGAAAGTGGATGGGTTAGCCTTAGAAGAGAGGTTAGGAATTTTATATACAGTATCAGGAAGAAAGATATATGTACAGATAGTTCATTCAATGTGATGCTAAAAGCTTATGAAATTTCTCTTTTGACTGCCACAGTTTTCTCAGTAAAATATAAGCAAATGTCATCAGCTGAGAACAAGGATAGGATAAGAAATAAGGTTTTAACAAGCAGGAAAGACACAAAATTGCCATCATAGAGAATGGGAGAATGAAGAAATTGAGAAATATAATATGATTGTCAATTTCTTTAGTTAGTTAAGAACTATAAATAACCTAAATATAAAATCATATGTTATTGGTTAAATAAAAATAATTAGGGATTTCTGAATTCAGCTCTAACATATAAAGTACTTGGAAGTCATCACTCTCATCCTTGTAACAAGAAAAAATAAACAAATTAAAAATCAACAACCTTTCTTGGGCCCATCAGAAAATTAATTACAGGGCAAACAATACTCCAAAATCTGGGGAGACAAATGAATACAGAAAAATCACAGCCAAGATCAGCTTGCCTAGAACAGAAGCCACTGTAACTATGAACTTGTAAGAACACTTAAGCAGTAGTTTTGACAAGTTACTGGAGGTGGAATGTAGACTAACTTGCAAATGAGGACTTATCCCTAGGAGGCTTCCAAACTTTCAAGAGTTTTACCTCTAGGAATCCCACCAGATTCTCAATGTGAAGATTAAAGAAAAATCTTCTTGCGTTTCTGGCAGGGGAAGGAGAAAAATACCACAGTGAAATATGCCTAGAGCAATCTTCCTACAAAAGCCTGTTCTCCAAGGGAAGAGACTTTACCAGATCTAGGAGAAAGGCAATTTCTCAACTCTAGCCTCCTCTAGCCTTTCTGTCTCACCTAAGGGTTAAAAGAAAAGTTAAGAAACACTTGTGGGGAAGCGGGTGTGGCTCAGTGGATAGAGCCCCCATTTACCATATGGGAGGCCCGGGTTCACGTCCCAAGGCCTCCTTGTGAGGGCAGGCCGGCTCGCGCGGCACCGTGGGCTAATGCAGCAAGACCTCACAGCAAGGCGGAGATAAGCAGACACAGAGAAGACACGCAGCGAATGGACACAGCAGCACAAGCAGCAAGGGGTGGGATAAATAAAAATAAATAAATCTTTAAAAAAGAAAAGAAACACTTGTGAAGGTTAATTTCCAGGAAGAAAGGCCCATTAAAAGACTGAGAGTCAATCACAAGATTTTAAAATGCTTTCCTCCCCGCACACCTTACCACCACACCAAGTCTCCAGTATAACAGAAATGGATTATAGCTTAAAGTTCCATGACACAGATTTTATTTAAGAATGAGTTCTTAGGGAAACCAAAAGATAACATGGGGAACAAAAACAAGGACACAAAATGAAACTGAAGCCTCTGAAGCCCACGGCTACAGAAAATATTAAACACTTCCCAATCCCTAGTTAAAAGCCTATTTACTTTACTTCCTATTACCCAATATATTGTTACCATATTTCTTTAACAAAGAAAATGTGGGTGATGCTAAAAAGCAAGGAAAACACAATCTGAGGAAACAAAGAAATATAAGAACCAGACTCAGACATGACAAACTTTGTAATTATCCTATAAGGAATTTAAATGAAAACTGATTAACATCTTATGTGCTTTAATGAAAAAATGATACAGGCTGTAAAACAGACAGATAATTTAAAGAGCTAGAAAGAAACTCTAAGAATGAATCATTTTTAAAAATGTAGTAATACTAGAGATTAAAAAAAAAACCCACCACCATAACACAAATGAAGAGAGCTTTTGATGAGTTCCTTAGTAGACTGAACATGGCTGAGGAAAGAACCAGTGAGCTTGAAGATATGTCAATAGAAATTTCCCATGCAGAAATGTAAGGAAATAAAGGAATGAAAAAAAGAACAGAACATCCAAGAGCTACAAAATTATTTCAAAGGATGTAGCCAAAAGGAGAGGCGAAAAAACATACAACTTACCTATAGAGGGAAAGGATAAAAATTGCATCAGACTTCTTGTCAGAAACCATGCAAACAAGAAGAGAATAGAGTGAAATATTTAGTATCAAAAGAACAAAACACAAACCTAAAGTTCTATATACAGCAAAATCATCCTTCAAAAGTGAAGGAAAAATAAAGACTTTCTCAGATAAACAAAAACTGAGGGATGTCCCAGGTTCTGCTCCTAGTGCTTCCCAGAAAAAAACAAAAAACAAACAAACAATAAGCAAAACAAACAAAAAAACCAACTCAGGGAAGCTGATGTGGCTCAGTGGTTGAGCACCAGCGACCCACATATGAGGTCCAATTCCCAGCTCCTGATACCTAAAAAAAATAAATAAAAATAAAAAAAATAAAGGGGTGGAGAAAGATATGTGACACTAACACTTATCCAAAGAAAGCTGAAGCAGTTATATTAATTTCAGACAAAACAGACTTCAGAACAAAGAAATTGTCAGGGATAAAGAAAGACATTACATTATCATAAAAGGGTCAGTTCTCTGAGAAGGTACACTTAACAAAAGAGCATCAAACTTCACAATTTTTCCCAGGATTGCTGTAACAAATTACCACAAACTGAGTAGTTTAAAACATAAATTTATTCTCTCACAATTCTGGAGACTGGAAGTCTGAAATCAAGGTGTCAACAGAGCCACACTCCCTGCACAGACTAAGAATCTGTCCCATGCCTCTTGCCTAGTTTTTGGTGGTTGCCAGAAATCTTTGACACTCCTTGGCTTGCAGCTGCATCACTCCAATTTCTGCCTGCATCATCACATGGGCTTCTTCCCTGTGTCTCTGCATATTTCCTTACAAGGACACCAGTCATTGGATTTAGGCTTCACCCTAATCCCCTATGACCTCATCTTAACCTGATTACACCTATGAAGACCCAATTTCCAAATTAGATCACATTCTGAGGTTGAGGATCAACATGAATTTTGTGGTACACTATTCAAACCAGTACAATATGCGAAGCAAAAACTTATAGAACTGCAAAGAGCAATAGACAAAACCATGATTATATTTGGACACTTCAACACCCCCGTTTCAGTAATTGATAGATCCAGCAGGCAGAAAATCAGTAAAGATATAGTTGAATTGAACAGCGCCATGAATCAACTTCATCTAGTTGATATTTATAGACTACTTCAACCAACAGCAGCAGAATACATGTTCTTCTCAAGCTCACATGGTACATTCACAAAAATACAACACATTCTGGGCCATAAAACACACATCAACAAATTTAAAAGAATAGAAATCATACAAAATTATGCAATATCCATCACATGAATATTGTTCAAAACCATTGAAAATTACATTGTTGAAGACTCTTTGACATGAAGAGCTGTTCACTATATATGGTAAAGAAAAAATAAAGATATACAATATTTAATTTTTATGATAGCATCAAAAATGCAGAATAGAAAGAAAAATATTTACAGTACATATCTCTGGGAATTATGGGTGATTTTGCTATTTTATTTTATTTTATTTATGTAGACTTCCAATTTCTTTCAATTTACATGCATTATCATATATTTTTAAAGTTACTTATAAAAATATCATACACTTTCACTTAGTAATTTCACTTCTGAGAATTTATCTTAAAAATCAGAAAAACATGATTAATATACAAAGTTATTTTATAGAATTATTTATAAAAGGAAAAATTTGAAACAATCTAATTATTACAATTTTTTATTACAGAAAGAAATTGGTAAAATAAATTTTGATATATCTTTGTCATGAAGTACAATGCAATCCTTAAAATAGTATTTTGAGAAATAATGATGTAGGAAAATGTACACAGTAAAATTAAAAATGAAATAAAGAGTTAAATATACAAACTTATAAAAAGTTACTTATAAAGGTTATTTCTGTGTGGCATGAAAAGGTGTAATTTTATTTTCTTCTGTAAGGTTTTTGATATTTTCTAAATTTTCCATACTGTATAGATATTGTGATTACAACCAATTAATGGATTTTAAAAGAAACTCAATAAAGTTATAAATACAATATGATCAAACAATTCAATGTGCAATCATCCAATGAGTACCATGAAAGCTCCAGAATAGAGAAGGTTGGGCTTTTTCAAAGCAAAAGAAGAGATAATGCCTCTATTCCTCCAAGGCCCATTTCTGAGGCTCTGAAAGCTCTCGGTTAACCTAGCTGACCAGGGTATGGAGTGTGCTATCTAATTAGATTTTGTTACCATTTATGCTATATTGAGAGGGCCCAATTTAAAGAATCAGATTTTTAAATGTCCTCTTGTCAAAGTATTTCTAATATGATTTAATCTTTCTTTAATAATTCTGAAACTGTTTCAGGGTCTCCAGTGATGCTCTTCAGCGATGGCTGGTTGATATTTTGATTAACATAGCTACATTGATTAATATAGTCCCAGGTGATGGATGGTCAACAAGCCCTGTTTTCCATTACCAAGTTTGAATGAATATAAAGGATAAATTATAAAAGTAAAAAAAAAGCTAAATAAATTAAAGCCATATGTTTAGTATCCAAGGAAATAATAAAAGGGCAGGAGGATCCAAGGGGGATAATAATGTTTCCCTAGTACTCCATTCCTTAATCAACTGATTCAGATCACACACTGACCAAGAGCGAGGAAAAGGGAAAGGAAAGGAGGGAGAATGGGAGGGAGGGAGGGAAATTATTGCGAGCCTCATTCAGATGAATGCTGATATTGGCATTTTTGTATTTAACAGGTAAAATATCAAATATACCAGAACTGTCCCAAAGATCCATAACATGGAACAGAGATAATAATACCTATGTTGTGGAGGACTCTATTTTCCTGTTGTCTTGTTCCCAGAAGAAGCTTACACTCCAGAAGGAAACAGCACTTGTATAATACTTCCAGGCTTCTTCTCTAATTATATTCTCCTCATCAAAAAATGAGTAACTTATTGATTCCTAAGCTTGGGTAAAACTGGGTCTAAGATTCTAAGATTCTTTATGTTCTAATTTTCAGAGTAGTCGCCGTTATGACAATTAATCTCTTCCTCCTCCATATGGAGGGTGCTTGCTCCTTGGATCTAAGGTTTTTAAACTACTCTCTCCATGCCTGGTTCCGTAAATGTAATTATTCGACAAAAGTATTAGGAAACTCATTTGACCACAAATGCCATAAGGTCCAATTTTGCTCTACTGACAATAAAAGTGATTTTTCAAGGTACTTCAATCTGATAACTGTGTGTAGGTTTCAATAGGTTCAGAATTCTTATGGAAGAATGGTATAATTTACTCTGCCCTCAATTCTCCAACAGCTTTCCCAATAAGGTTGTGAGGAGAAGGAAATAGGATGATATTTATAAAACACCCAGCAAGAGTTTAAACTGCAAACTCAAAGAATGACATGTTGGAATGAACTCTCTAGCCCATAACTGAGTCTAGCCTAACAATTGCTGGTACTCACAGATATCTGGAATTCATCTCTTAGGAATGCCAATAATATACCCAATTCACACGTTTTAAATCTTAGGATGACACTACACAAACCTGCAGTAAATAGTGAATTTAAAAAATGTTTTATTTTGTTTCTTTATTGGTATAAGGGAGGCATGAAGCAATCTCTTTTTATTGCCCTTGCTATAAACCAGGTAATGGAATCTTATCAGTTACTACTTTGGGGTGAACTACCTTTTGCTTAAAAAAAAAGGAAAATGGTTCATTGAAATAATATCTATTTTATTCATAGCCCTCCGAATAAAAGTAAATTTCAGGATTAAAATTGCCTATGGATGTAATAAATGACAGGTATCTATGAAGTTTCCAGAGTGCACTGTTTACAGGACTCCCCAGAAGAATCTGCTCATCAAGAAGATTTTATTACACCCACTGTAAGAGAACACTGCTTAAGACAGAGTCTTAGATATATTTCAAAATAAAGAAATTAGAGGATGCTATTTATAGAATTTTAGGGCATAGGCTGGGTGGTTTTAGGTGAGTTTTTCAAGGGAGAAAATTGGCATGGGATTGGGTAGAGTTGATAATATATTAACTTTGGATTGACTAGCACATTCCGTTGCAGTTCTTGAGTGAATTTTGGTGGGTACATTATTCTACTTCATTCATATTTTTATATTCCAATGACAAATATCTCCTGGAAGAAGGAACTAAGTTTTTTTTTCTACCTTATCCTAGTATTCTTTCACATAGAAATGGGAAAATATGCCTGGCCCTAGTGTTGCTTAATACCTGGTTTAATGCAGGTAATTTTTTTGGTTCCTGTTCTCTGTAGGTAGAACAGGCAAGCAGATTGGGTGGAGGGAAATCAAAGATAAAACTTTAAAGCAAGATAGGCTTCCCCAAATGGGGCAGCTTCATGTGCAATTCTTACCTGATCTTCAAAGGGGTATCCTGCTACCTGCTAATCCTCTGATGGACCCTGTGTTAGGCTGCAAAATGGTCTCCAAGGACATCCAGGACCTAATCCCTGCAACCTGTGAATTTATATGGCACAAGGGAGTTTGCAGATGTGATTAAGTCAAGGGTTTTGAGATGGGAAATTTTCCTGGATTATTGGGTGGATCCTAAAGGCAATCACACCTGCAATTTGATGACAGAAGAGCTGAAGAAGATGTGAAGATTCAAGTAAGATACTACTCCGATGGCTTTGATAATAGAGGAAGGGGCCACGAGTCAGGGAATGCAATGGATGCAGCTCTAGAAACTGAAAAGGCAAAGAAATGAATTCTCTCCCAGAACGTCCTAAAGAAGCACTAAACTTCCGATATCTTGATTTTGGCCCAGTGAAACTGATTATGGATTTTGACATCCAAAACTATAAGAGAATAAATGTACATTGCTTTAAACCACTGAGATTTTGGTAATTTGTTACAGAAGCAAAAGGAAACTAATACAGAGCCTGTTGCTTATAGCAAAACATCAACAAATGTGAAAGACTCCACTCTCCAAGTCAAGTCACATCTCCATGTCTTTCTCTACCTTTCAATTCTTTATATTCTCTTGGCTCAAAATTGGGACTTGAGAGAAGAAATATAAAAAAATATTTTAGGGTTCTAACAAGCCTCACGGTGTGTTTAAGCAAAGAGTTAAAGCAAAAGAAGTCAATTAATTGATTTAAATTTCCCAAATCCAGGACACTAACTTTTTTCAGCAGGAGTAGTCAAACTGTGTCACTGCCAGAGAGTTACTCGCCTGTTCCCTCTAGGGAGGTCAAAGGAATGTAAACTGAACTAATCCTACAAAGCTAATTCCCTGGAGCTGTTTTTAAACTTCAGTACCTGAATATGACTTCTGCTTAAATAATAAACATCATGCAGGGATTCACTTTTAGGAAAACAAATATACAAGGATTTTTTTTTCAGTCTAAAGATGATCTTTCCATTTAAATGAACTCCTATCTATTTTGCTGCTTTTATATTGTACCTCTTAGAGAGCCTTTCAAAAAACTTGGAAAAATTAAAAACAAAACATTTCTCCCTTGCATTAAAAAGGTCAATATTTTCCTCTGATAATCCTTCACACTCTTGCAAATCGATCCACTATAAAATATAAAAGTATAATGATTATGCCATATCTATAATGTCACAACCCAAATTTAGTGGTGTGCTGGTAAACCAGCTCTCTGGAGAAAATAGAGGACATGGAAGAGCTCTGATTTATAACATTTACCAATTTTCCACAGAATAAATACTCCCACTATGGCTAATTTCAAATTCCTGATGGTTTAGCACCCAGCTTGTGAAATTCCTGAATACTTACCAATTAGCCCTTGTGGGCAAGACGGATCTAACACACCACTACAAAATAGCAAACAATATGTAGTTCTTAATTGTATGAAAATTGCTCTCTCTTAACTTCTATCTGCATATCAGAACATAAAAAACAAAATGAGAAGAAAATCTGGTGAACTATGAAATGAATCTTTATTTTGTCTTTGACTCAATGTTTTTCAAAACAAAGAGAAAGGGAGAGATCAGAGACAGGACACCAGATTCAGTCCTTGAATAAAACTCGAGGATTAAAGAACAGCTTTAATTATCCTAATTAGACTAACCTCTGCTGATAATCTAAAACCTAATACATCACCTATCCTAACAAGAAATTAAAGAACTAGCAGTGAGAATGAAATATAAATTATTGAGAGGAGCTGATGAAGTTGAGTCATAATTCATCACAGAGAAAAGAACAGTCCTTTTAGTGTACTGAGAAGGAACTCTGATGATGTAAACTGGTTTTTAAGCTATTATCCTTTTAGTGCTAAGGGTTTCTAATTCTCTCCAGAGTTATTTATTATAAAGAAAACTATACTCACCTTAGCTACATTAAACTCCTGTCGTACAAGGACAGACATTAAGAGAAAACCTTCAGATGGCAAGGGGCAGCCAGACCTCATAGCCCCTACTCTTGTCGTCTAGGATTCACCCTTCTGTTCATCTCAGCAGCATAGTTGACCAAGCTTTCGCATTTCAACCAGGACTTACTAATGATTCAGGGTAACAGAGGCAAATGCAGAGAGGCAAATATACTTAACCTCTCTGACAACTAGACGTAGCTCCTCCCAGGAGCCCACTTAGCCCTGCCTACTCCCATTGGGTTCAGCTGGCAGCAGCCTGCAGCTGGCAGAGACCATCTTTCCACCTGAGCAAAGCCATCTTGGAAAATATCATAAATTATTAAAATCCAAAACACAAAAGGACTATTCTATGAAGGAAAAAAAAAAAAAGAAAAGAACAAAAAGCATTTCCCTTCTCTCCAGTTTGAGACTCACCTTCCAAATAGGTCTTAGTAACCACATCTGCCCAGGGTGACTAACATCAAAAATATCTCCTCCTTTCAGGGAAGACCTACCCTTATCTCCAGGAGTACCACACCAGAAAGCTGTAAAATGGTTTTCTATGCCCTCACTGATTGCCTAATTTTGAGGGCCTCTTTGTACCTTGTGGCTGTTTCTTTCTGGAGATTCCTCCCCTCTTCTGGATAACCGCCACGACCCCCTCTCACATGTTTAATGTGTTTCCTAAGAAGCTTCTCTCATCCAGGTGACAATTTCAGAATAGGATTCCTTGGCCGCTTTATTGTGAGAGTGGTGGTCTTGGCAGTTGCATTTGTACTTTTGGTTTAATTCAGGTGCTTGAAACTCTCATACCAGTATTGAAAGCCAGAAACAGAGATGGAATGCATGGAGGGCTCCTGGAAAGAGTCACAGGAGGCTCTTTATTCCCAACTTACATTTCCAAAAGAAAATGACCTGGGGATTAATTGGCTTGAGGTGAGGGAAAGAGGATTAGAGATTGAATTTAGTTTAAAAAATGCAAGCTCTTTGGAAATGCTATTCTCTTAAAGTAACACCAGGTAAGTGAGTTTGATCCTTTTTGTCTCTGACTTCATGTAGAAAATAAAGTATCAATTCTGACTTTAACTGAAGGACCAGCTTTAGAAACACACCTAGGAGAAATTTACAGGAGGGGAGAAGCATAAGGACAATAAGAAAAAATTAAAACTTTTCAGAGCTAAGGGGAAAAGGAGACCCAGTGCCAAGAAGGATAATAAGTACATAAACTCAGGAACACAACGGCAAATTAACAGGTAAAATATGACTATTTCAATACAGGTGCCGTTTCTTATGTTTGCCTTGTGGAACAGAGTAGAGAAACAGCTCACCTCATCAATATGAAACTGCTCAGCATCTCAGGAGCCACAGCCAATAGTAGTACTTTCATGGAATATAAAAATCCTCATCACTTGCAATATCAAGTCTACAACTGCATATGACATCAACAGCTGCCAATTCACATGGAAATCTACCCCTTTGCAGTTGCAACAGAAGCCCTAACTGTTCATCTCTATCTGTATTTGGGGCATCTCTTTGCAATTTCCTAGTCAATCAACTTGAAATAAGGGTATTCGTCTCAATCTAGAATAGAAAAACACAGCTTTAAATTTGCTATAGCAATACAGTGAGGGGCAATACTCAGTACTTTTAGAAAGAGCTTTTGCAAGGAACTTTGGTAGCAGATCCAGATGGTCTCACTACAATTTAAAACTAACATTCACTTTTTGAAGGTTCCTAAATCCTGCCTTTTAATCATTATAACCTCTTTTCAAACATTAAATACATTGATCCACATAATGCATCCAGCATTGGGCTAGTGCCATAGTAGATGCTGACTAAATGTCAGCACCTCTTAAACCTTTGAGAGCAGATGGTGGAATGCTTCAGGATAGATGATGTGCTGAGGAAGGAATCCTAAACTTTTCAAATAAAGTTCATTTTAATCTAACTTTCTTTCATGGGTTACAAGGGAAAATATCTTGGCAGACTTGAACATAATATACTTGCATATCCTAATGGCAGTTCTAGAACATTAGGTACATAGTCTCATCCTCATTATGAGCACAACCTCCTAAAATCTTTCATCTGCCTAAGACATCCACATTAGTGTGGTGGGTGAATAATGCAATACTAAATCCTTTTGGCCAGAGAAACTCAACTCTCACTGCTCTTAAGTACTGTTTCATACTTGGTAGTTAAAACCAAAGTTAGGGTTTGATTTGAATGTAGTTTTTTTTAACAGGAAGCTCTGAGTAGTGTGTGTGTGTGCCTGTATGTGTGTGAATGCATATGCATGTATTTAAATGTATGTGTATATATATATAGAGAGAGAGAGACAATTAAATAGGTAGATTAGATCAATAGATCATTAGATTGACAGATAGGAATATATAGATGAACAATCATTTATCAAAAATGAAAACAACCTTACAAGGGTATCTAGTCCAGTCTTATGCCTTTGAATTGATTAGATATTATTATCACCTTTTCATAGTTGAAATAACAAAAATTTATACATATTTACTGTGTGCCTGTGACAGTTTGAAGCTGGGTAGATTCCAGAAAATCATGTCCTTAGGGCATCCATTCCTATGTGTGTAAACCTATTGTAGATGGGTCCTTTTGATTAGATTCAGTTAAGTGACCTTCCTTTTGATTAGAGCACTTCAGTAGGGCATGACCCAGGGTGGGTCTTAATCATTTTACTGGAGTGCTTTATAAATGGAGGAATAAAATCTCAGACATAAAAAAAATGCTACAGAGACAGAGAAACCCCGAGGGGATGAGAGAAAGATCCCAGTGGCCTGGAGCTGGAATCAGCAGAGCACAGAGGCATGGAAAGAAGCCCCTGAGAGGCTAGAGAGATGAGGCCCAGAGGAGATGGGAGAGAGAAGACATGTACCTGATTGCCCACAGCTGCAACTTGGTGAGACAGCATCTCTTGATGATGCCTTGATTTGGACACTTCCACAGCCTCAGGACTGTAAGATTTTAACCTCATGAATTCCCATTATAAAAGGCAACCCATTTCTGGTATAGCACATTGGTAGCCTTTAGCAAACTAAAACAGTGTCCAAGGTTAAAAATTCTAGTAAAAAGAAGTAGAATAGTAAAAGGAACCCAGATCTCCTTCTTTATAATACTATTTGTTTCCATTATTAATGTATTTCATTTTCTTTGTTTTTTTAAACCTTTCTAAATTTTGAAATAACGTTAGATTTACAGAAAAGTTGTAACAAATCCTGCAGAGAATTGCCATATACCTTTCATCCAGCTTCCCCTAGTGGTAACACTTTACATAACCATAGCACAATGATGAAACTTTAGAAATTAATATTAGAACAACACTATGCAATCGACTACAGATTTCACCAGTCTTTTCTAATATCCTTTTCCTGTTCCAGGATTTAATCCAAGATCACACATTGCATTGAGTTGTCATGTCGCCTTAGCATTTTCCAATATGTGACAATTCCTCAGTCTTCCCTTGTTTTTCATAACCTGGACACTTTTGAAGGGGCCTCTTTATTTCATAGAATGTACCTCTGTTTGGGTTACTCTGATGTTTTCTCATGATTATATTTAGGTTAGGCATTTTTAGCAAGAACAGCACCAAGGTGTACCCTTTTCAGTATATCGTATCAGGGGCTAAATAATGTCTATGTGTCTCATTACTGGGGATGTTAATTTTGGTTGCTTGGTTAAGGTGGCATCTTCTGAATTTCTCCACTGTAAAAGCTGCTATTTTTACTTTTCTCTCTCATATCCATACTCTCTCACATACCATTAGTCAGAAGTGGTGGGGAAAAAAAAAAACAAAAAAATAGAAATAGAGCTTAGACTGCCAAAGAGCCCGTCAGAAAGAAATGTGACTTCTTGTGTAAAATGGTTACTTGGAATTTAAAACATGTGGAAATACTTAGATCCCTGTGCAAGTAGGAATTAAGACACCTCTAACAATATAAATAAATTTCTCTTAAAACTAGACATCTTAATCTTAAGGGAAGCACACAAACTCAGAATTCACAGCAAATAGTATTCATTCTTATGTCTGAATTAAGTTTTACCCATTTTTTACCAGGAAGGATTTAAGTTGATTTCATGATGGGGCACACAGCAAAAAAAAGTTAAAATGAAAGTTTAAAAACATAATAGAAAGAATTCCATGGAATGTACTCAGTAATATTCTTAACAAGATCATCTCAGAAGCAGAAACTTCCATCCCTCTGATAGTTTGAAGCTGAATGTTCCCCACAAAAATATGTTCTTAAACTTAATCCATTCCTGTGGGTGTGGAACCGTTGTAAGTAGGACCTTCTGGTGAGTAGGATCTGAAGTTAAGATGTGCCCCACCTCATGCAGGGTGGGTCTTAATTTTCTTAATGGAGTCCTTTATAAGAGAATGAAATGCAGACAGAGAGAAAGCCACAGGAGCAAAACCTGGAAGCAACAAAACACAGAAGAGAAGGTAAAGACCACTGGGTGCTGCCATGTACCTTGCCATGTAACAGAGGAGTCCAGGATCACTGGCAGTCAGGCTTAGGAAGAAAGTATTGTCTGGATGATGCCTTGATTTGGACATTTTCACGGCCTCGAACTGTAAGCTTGTAAGCTAATGAATTCCCATTGAAAAAGCCAACCCATTTCTGGCATATTGCTTTCAACAGCCTAGCAAACTAGAACAATCCCCATGTGCAGTTTTTCAATATTGGCCAATGACCCAGCCCCAAGTGTGATACTATAGAAGCATCTCTAGCAGGGACCAAAGGAAGTTACCCAATTAAACAGCTCACTCAAGATCTAGCTTGATGTAGGGACAAATTTTAGAGTATCTAAAAGAATGGATGGTTTCATAGTCAGGAATAGTTTGATTGCAAGGAAAAAAACTCAATCAAACTGCTGACAAAAGGAAGAAGGGTAATGGAAATAGCCATGTCCTGCACAAGACAAAGAAAGGAATTATAGGCAGATCTCACAAAGTCTTACTTCCAGGGTTAGAAGGCTATTAGAAGCCAAAGTAATTGCTCTTTCCCTCTGTATTTTCTTCTCTCTGTGTGTTTTTCTCTTTGTGTCAGGCTCTCTGTCTCAGTCTCTGCTCTGTACGTCTGTCTGTCTTTCCCTCGTGCACACACACACACACACACACACACACACACACACACAAACATACAGGCCATATTTTCTCTTATGACTGCCTCTATATGTTCATCTGCTTCTTTCTTCTTTAACTGCAGACCAAACTCTTTTTGCTATGCTTGCACAAGACTCATCACTTCTACCCACAAATGATGCCCTTAGCTCTTGATTCTACATTGCCCAATCTGCATAGCCAACTGTCAGATTAGTTCTCATCTTTATTTCAAAAACAAGAGAGACATGTGTCTCTAGATGTTTTCCCTTGAGACACGTTCACCCCCCACCCCCAAGGAAATCATCTAATGGAAGGGGAGGTTGATGAGAAATGGTGTCACTTAGTACAAACATGGTTTCATAGACCCACCTTTTTGGTGGTGGTGGGATTGTCAGCTCTCAGAAAAGAGGATAAAACAGTCACCACAAAAAGCATTTACTGTGAAAGGAGGGCAGATCTTTTGGGCAATGATTCATAGATATCAATTAATTCATTGTTCTTTTAATTTCAGTTTTGATGGTTTGGGAGATACATTGAGGTTTTTAATTGAGAAGATCTAATTAAAATTTATCGATCCTTTGCTTTTTTGGTTTTTAACCCTGACACCATGCTTCAAATGCTTACCCCAAACCATTTTTACATGAATATTTACCAATATTTCTTCTAATACTTTGAGAGTTTGACTTTCATATTCAAATCTTCAAGCCATTTGGAATATGTTCGTAAAAGGCTTGAAATGGGGACTTACGTTAAGGTCTCGTTGCTATTGTTTCTGATGATTCTTTTATCCCCCAATATCATTTATGAAATATGATTAACCCATTCATTTCAAATACTACCTTCAACACATATCTAGAATTTTATATATTCTTCAAGCTTCTTTTGACTTTTATAATATATTGACTAATTCAATCATTTTTAATAAATCCATTCAATGGCACTATACAGTCTCAAAACACCATTGCAGATATTCATTCTAAGTAGATACTCGGACCAAATGAACATTAGTTTTTTAAATGTAATCAAGATATTGCCAGTCAAATAAGAGCAGACCAAAAAACTTCCCTCCCTTGCAGAAAGCTTATTTTTGCCTGAGTGTGTGCCATGTGTTGCAAGAACTACTTAAAGTAGAAAATTTGATGTCTTGAAAGGACTGATTATCAAAGATAGAGCCCAGAAATGAGCTAAATATTAATTAGTGATGATATCTTGGAGGCTTCATATTAATTCTCATTTTATACTTCATAAGAGTCATTGCATTATATCTTTTTTCTTTCCATAATTTGCCAATTTTTACAAGTGAGAATGTAAGATTCAGTAGCTCTGTCTGTGTGTCAAAAGAAGGACTAGAATGGACAGTGTAGTGAAGAAGAAAAAAATTCATCATTAATATCTGTGTACCCTTAGGAAAAATACTTAACCTCTCTGGATTCCCATTTCTTTATCAGTAAAACTGAAAGAACTAATACCAACTTCTCAGGGTTATTATAAAGATTAAATGTAAAACTCCAAGTCCAGTATTCAGAATTATAATTTGTACTTACTAAATTTAGGTCCATTAATTCATTCTTCTAAACCAGTATTCTCAGCCAGGAGCAATTATGCTCCCTACCCCCACAAAGGGACTTTGGCAATGTTTAGAGACAATTTTTGCTGTCACAACTTGGGGTAGGCGCTACTGGCATGCACTGGTTAAGGACCAGAGATGCTGCCAAACATCCTACAATACACAGGACAGTCCCCAAGAGCAAAGAGTTAATTGGCCCAAAATGCAAATAGTGCTGAGGTTGAGAAACCCTGTTCTAAATCATGAGATCAGTTTTTCTGTGTCCTGGTCCTAGGACACAAGTATATTGGAATTAAGTGAAGTAACAAAATATGTTTCATAAAGTCATGTCAACTAACCAAAGGTTTATTTTTATATATATAAAGTGAATTACAGAATGGAAGCCAAGAGGTAAAAAAAAAAAAAAACTGAACCTTCTCCCTTGAAACTAACGTCTTAATCATCGATATTGCTCTGCCATACAGGTCTTGCTCACCTCGCTGTACCTGATCTCAGACTACAACCCAAAGGGGCAGTGCACATATCCTGTGAATGCCAACCTTTCCTCAATTAAGGGCAGGAAATGTAAAATGTTTGCTTTCAACCTCACTTAACTGGATCAGAGAAATGCAGGTGGAAGTTGGCAAAGCCTTTTACACTGTCATCATACTTTTCATTTCAGAAACTCTCAATACTATTATTACCTTTCCCAGCTACCTTTCATTAGGAATATGACCTGTTTGGAGCCCAATTCAGTCTTCTCCTTGTTAGAAAGCCACTTCATTTTCAACTCCCTGGAAAAGAAATGAACAAACAGAAGATTTAGTAATCAGAACTGAAAAACCAGTTTCCTCAGATGTAGCAAAAGTAAAGGATGAAAGATTATCTGTTATTATTTTCAAGTATTAAAGAACATCGTGGGGAATATGATCATAAAGAAGGCCATTTGCCTTTTTCTAACTGTGGAATCACACTGCAGTGAATATTAAACTTGACAAATTAAGTTGTAACCAGGAAGCAGGATAGCTTAAAATAAATTAAATATATAAAGAGCTATATACTGGGAAAAGAAGCTGTGACAATGTAACTTCCAAAAGCAGATAATCTTGTTACCTCATGGGAGGTGAGGGGGAAGGGACTTGGATATAAGTGAAAACCTAGGATATTATTAATAATAATGGTAATAACAACACATAATAAAAAATAAAACAGTACTAAGCCTTTTTTGAGAATTCAATATGTATCATGCATTAGGCTCAGGATTTGCAAACCTTATCCCATTTTAATCAAATAGACCCTGTTATTCTGAGCAATCAATGTCTGCATTTTACCAATGAGGAAATGGAGACAAAATGTCACAGAGCTATTCAATGATGGACTCAGGATTTGAAACCATAGCTATTAGTCAGTACAACATACTGTACCCTTGTGATTAAAACCTGTGTGCAGCTAAATCAATTCATCTTTATCTATTTGAATTTAATAAAACAAGGTTTTGGCTAATATTATTTGTGCTTGGCAAACCATTTCATAAAGAGTGCAAGATAATGTATTCACCAATTGAACAAACACTTTTGAGTGCTTAATATGTGTGAGGCACTCTCTCGGAAAGTGTTAGAGGTACAAGGATGTATCGAAGATGAATCAGATGATAGCCTCAAAGAATTTAAACTCAATTTCAAGTTCAACAAGCTTTGATAAAGACATTTGTAATGCTTTGATATTTATATCATGCCTTGTAAGGGCCCCCTCACCCTCAAAATTAAGCTGTCAATTTTGTCTGAATTTTTAAAGTAAAGATTATGGCATAAAATATTTTCAAATAAAACTCCAGGGGAGATAATATAGACAGAGATGGCAGCTATGATTACCCAAACCACCAGCTGGTTGACCCACTTGCAAGTTGCAAGGTTAATATCTCAAATACAACTGTCAACATTTTTTGAGGAATAGGGTCAATGGCAAATATCCAGTATCCATCAACAGCTTGCTTAATGTTGTATATTCTCTCAACAACTATATGAAAGGCTACACCTTCTATTGTCCTCCTGGAGAGTTCAAAAGGAATAAGGGCCACTTTTACTATTTACAAGATCACTATTGTCAAGCAAACCATGTCAACACCTGAAACTTAAGGGGAGATTCTATCAGACCACGTGGCCCACAATTCTCACATTCCACTTGATGAAAATCATTGACAATAAGATTGAGAATAGAGCAGCATGTATACATTCTCAGCCAATGTATCTAAACTCATATCTAGGAAGAACAGCCACATGTGGCTTCACTTGAACTGCATACCCTTTGCTGCCCCCATTTTCCTAATTTCCCGAGGTCCTAAGGACAAATGGTGGTGGTGTATATTAGCCAATTAGTAGCTGCTGTATAAATCGTATTAAAATAAATAGAATTCATGGCTAATATCAAACAGCCCATGGCAAAGCTCTTGTGTAAATAAAACCATGGTTTCTTTGTACATTAAAATTGTATTTATCAAACACAAAAGAATAATGAACACAAATTGCACGAAAAAGGCAACTCATTTAGGACAAAATGATGGTGTATAATAAAAAGATTTATTGTGTGACTAAAATGAAAATTAAATTCCTGTTAAAATATTTATGTAGATGTGGCTGAAACATTCTGCCAAGAGATAAATCAGAGTGGTCTTTGGCATTTTGCAGACTTAAGTCCTCTATTCTTCTGCTGTGAATTTAGAGCTTACAAGATGCTAATGGCATTGCAGTTTCCAGGACAGTCTTTGCAGACTACTTTCTCTCAGCAGGTGGTAAGAATTTGCATCCATATTTCAAATATACTTCTATCTCATTACTGGCATCTTATTTCTTTGTGATTTATATCTCTATAAAATTCCAGCTAGTGCAATGGGGAATAGGACTTCAAAAAGGCAAATTCTGCATAGTATGGATATTTATCACTTTCTTCCTCCTTTTTTTTTTTTTAATTCACTCCAGGGAGATGGGGGGAATGACATGTAGCCCTTAAAAAGGGGTAGTATTCTTAAAATAATGCCATTTTGAAAGCTTTCAAAATTAGGAATACTGCTCTAAATGACACTTTCTAGTAAGTGGAGATATTATTTGCACTGTTACCTATGTTTAACTGAACTGTGATCTTTAAATAATATATGTATATTAGAAAGCAACTCACTTGGCAACTATTAATTTGTAAGAGTCTTACCCATTTAAAATTCAGAAAGTGCTTTCTGTAATAAGTCTGAACATAATGAATCTATTTGGTATTCATGCAGATGTCACAAGCAATTTCTGAGTTGTTACACTATAATTCTGTGCTACTTAATAGATATTAGGGTAGTAGCAGTTGTGTCACTGTAGATAAGACTCTTTCACAGTGCCTATGTCAAATTCACCTCTTACTGGTGTTTAGAATTTAGCTAAAGTAAAATTACATGCTTGTGAAACCTGACAGGTTCAGGGATTTAGAGGCATTTTCCAGGGCAAAAAGCAAATTATACAGAAATAAAAGGCAGTGGGGAGGTATGTAGGCAAAGTAGCTGAATATTACAAAGATTAAACTTAGATAAGCAAATTTTTAATTTGTATGGTAAATTAAAGAGTTTGCACTTATGCATTTCTTCCCAACCTTCTCCTTTCAGAATTCCATTCCAGAAGAGAAATTAAAACATTGGATGAAATTTTATAGATCATATACCAGAATACCAGTGACCATGGTGTCTATAGTATTTTTAAAGTTCATTGATGTTTTAAATAATTTTCTCAGTTGATTTTAAAAATTTGACTCAATATATAATTGTTACATTTAATGAGAGCCATTAGATATTTAGATACTAAAAATATTTTATTGAATAGAACATAAAACTGAAATTAACAGGCCTAAATAAAAAAGGGAAGTTATCAGTTCATATAATTAAATATTCACAGAGGAGATTTGGACCAGCAACTCAATAACATCACCAAAGACTGAATTTAATTCTTTCTCTCCCTTCTCTGTTTCTTAAGGGCATCGGCTTCATTCAAGATGGCTGCCAGCAATGACCACATTAAGCTGGGTCATGTGCCATCTTGAAATCAATTTCATTGTCCAGAAAAACTCATTCGCTGAGTAGCTTAAGCTAACTAGAGCCAGACTCTGCCCCTGGAAGGGAGTTTGGAGCCTATTAAAAGAGAGTGACTGACAAATCAGGATGTGTGAGAGTGGGGGAGTGGGGGTGGAATGAGAAAGCAGGGAATGGATGCTGGGGAGGCTATCAATGGATGAGCACTGTGGGCACTATACAGTCTAAATGCATGATTTCATTTCTTCCTCATGGCAATCCTATGTCCTGGACATTGAAGATTCCATATTTCTGAGACATAAAAATATTGAGTAATGTTTCAAAAGCATTCAGTTATAAAGAGTAGAGGAAGGCTTGAGATGCAAGTTATCTGAATACCATTATTTAACCATCTTGCTAATTATGAAATTTTATGGCCTGATTTTGTTCCTTTTATCAGAAACTTTGTAATGAAAATTAGAAATACCACAGAAGACAAAGGAATCATGTACTGATCCAGTTGGGAACTAATTATCTCGTTCTAGATATGGAGGAGGGAGCAGTCCTTTCTTTTTCCTTTCCTCCCTTCCTCCCTCCCTCTTTCTTCTCTGTTTCTCCCACTCCCTCTCTTTGTTTCTTTCCTTTTCTTTTAAAATAAGAGAGACTTTCACAAAGATTTACAAGGTAAGTTTTAACATTGCCTTTTATTCTCCCAAGATAAGAAAATCACGGAAGATCTCTGCACTAGAATACAAGCCCCATTATGTCTGGACCTTGTTTTTTTTCCTCAACTATGTACTCTCAGTTCTAAAAACAGTGCTGGGGACACTGTAGGCACTCTATAAATATGTGTCGAATGAATGAATGAAAAGAGAGCTGTTAAAAGTCATGGCCCCACAATTCTAGGCAAGGTTGGATAAGTGGATGGCAAGGTTGATGGTGGAGAAAGAGGGTCACAGGTCTGCCGGTTTTCAATAGCCAGAAAGATCTATTCAGGGTAGGAACAAAACTTAAGTCAGTGGGTCTCAGCAGATGTAACCAAAGAAGCACAGATAGGTGACAGGTGTATGTTCTGTAGCCTCAGGCTGTCCAAGAAAGGCGGCCATCTGTCCCCCCACCATGAGCCAGCAGAGCAGAGTCCTAACTCCTACCAAGAGTTTTGGACCAGCAACTCAATAACATCACCAAAGACTGAATTTAATTCTTTCTATCCCAGGAAGCCAGACTTCCTGGGCATGTTGAGGACAGCCACACACTAAAGGGCAGGGCCACCCAGCCATAAGTAATACAATCATCCCTTAAAATAATCTTCTTTAAAAGCCAATCACATGCCCAAATTGTGAATAAAATCTTACCACTTAAATTTGATTGCTTGAACCAGCTTTATATTTAAGGCCTGAAAGCTTTAATTCCTTTAAGAGACAGTCTTATAACTAAAAAGAGATTCGTTTTATGGAGTTTTATGCTTTAGGAAGTGTCAAGACCCATCAGTTTTCCCTGGGGTACTCTTTCCTATATAGATGGGTTCCAGAATATTTCTTGTGTGTGCATGCTCTAGTTAAATCTGGATGTTACAGTCATATTCCTTCTTGGCATAGAGCCACATTTTAAAAGTGCTGCAGTCCAATAGTCAAAAATAGTTAAAAATAAACATCCACATTAATACCACCTCAGTCTAGAAATAGAAATCTGCTTTCCAGAAGACCCTGTGTGTTCTTAATTGAACATAGTCACACCCCTCTCCTCTAAATATAAAATCACTATCCTGAATTTTATGGTAATCATTTATTTACTTTTCTTTTTAGTTTTAAACTATACTTCCCTAAAACACATAGTTCCACCTAGGCAAAAATTAAACTAAGCTATTTACAGTAGATACAGGTATATGTAGATCTATAGATATAGATATATAGATATCTCATATATTCTTTACTGTATATTTCTCTATCATACTGTATGTATTCTTATTAGAAAAAGTTGTAGATTTACAGAAAAATCATGCACAAAATATAGAGTTCTCATATACTAACCTATTATCAACAACTTGCATTAGTATAGTATGTTTGTTGCAATTTCCAAAAGAACAATTTTACAATTTTATAACTGTGCTATTAACTATAGTCCATTGTTTATAATAGGGTTCACTGTCTGGTACAATTCTATGTTTTTTTAAAGTTTTTATTCTAGTAACATATTTTCAAAATTCCTCATCACCAAATTCAAATCTTTAATTATATGCATTTTTAGTGTCTTGCTTCTTTCCCACTTCTTATATACATAACATTCCTCCATGTTGTGGTTGTAGAGCTGTAGTTTGTTCATTTTCATTATTATATAATTTTATAATATTCAACTGTCTGACTTTACCACAATTTATTCATCCATTCAAATAGTGATGGATATTTAAATATTTCTAGTTTGAGGCTATTACACATCAGCAACTATGAGCATTCTCATATAGGTATCCTGGTGTCCGTATACACAGTTTCTTCAAGGAATATGATAGGAGTGGAATTTCTGGATCATAAATATATCTATCTTAACTTTAGTAGATGTCGCACATTCGTTTCCCCAGAGATCAGATTCTAAGAGAGATTTAAATGCAGGAAGTTGACTGGTCTGTGCTTGCAGGATTAAAACCTGTGAGAGACTGAGCAAAATAAGCACACAACCTATTCTGTATAGATCCCAGAAGAAGGGATGATGCTTCAGAGTTATTGCAAGTTGAGACAAGGGGGCATTGCCATTAGATGCAGGCTTCCCCCAAGAAGTGATCTTGTGTGAGGCGGCTCTCTTCATCAGAGGGCAATCCCTGAAGAGGGCTGAATGCTGAAGGCTACCAACCAGCAGGCCTCTTAGCAGCTGGGATAATAAGTCCTTCAGTCCAGCAGAAGGATTTGGGCCATGCAGCAGTGTCCCCTGGTAGATAATACCAACCAGATTACAAAAGTGGCCTTCAACTTCAATCTCTACTGTATCTTGAAGAATATCAAAAGGAGGTGTTGGTGGGAGCAGATGTGGTTCAAGTGGTTGAGCTCGCATGGTTGAGCTCCTGCTTCCCACATGGGAGGTCCCAGGTTAGGTTCCCATGCCTCCTGAAAAAAAAAAAAAAATGAACAACAAGCAAAACAGATGGAAAAAAAACAACTCAGGGAAGTCGATGTGACTCAGTGGTTGAATGCCAGCTTCCCACATAAAGGGTTCCAGGTTCAACCCCTGGCCCATGGTACCTCAAAAAAAAAAACGGTGTTGGGGATTAAATCATGCCCCCCCCCACTCCCTGATCATGGGGTTTGAACCCATTTGTAAGCAGGAACTTTGAAGATGTTATTAGTTAAGGCAGGGGTTCTTAATCAGGGGTCCATGGATCCCCAAGGGGTCCATAGAAAGATTTCAGGGGGTCTGTGAGCATGAATTGAAAAATATCAACTTATTATCTTTATTTTCTCTGACCTCTAATTGAAATCTAGCATTTCCTTCACTTAAGAATGTATGCAGTAAATAAATTACTGTAGACTTCATTTCACCTGACTGGCAAAGGGGTCTGTGGGAAAAAAAAAAAAAGGTTAAGAACACCTGAGTTAAGGTGTGCCCAAACTGAAGGAAGGTGGACCTTAATCCAAGACAGCTGAAGTCCCTATAAATAAAGGAAATTGGACACAGAAGGAGAAGCCACAGGGAGTAGCCAGTAGCTGGAAATCAACAGAACCTGGAAGAAAAAGGAGAAGACGTCGCCATGCATTGCTATGTATCGAAAAAGCCAAGGAAGCCCAAAGATTGATGACCAGCTAGAAGATACTCACCCCAGGAGGAAGCAAGCTTCTAGCCTTTGAACCAGTGAGCCAAAAAATGTCTGTTGTTAAGCAAACCCATTGTATGGCATTTTCTTTTAGCAGATAGGAACTAGGAGGGAAATGCCTTCTTAATGCAAACATCTTAAATGCCTTCTTTGGCTTGTCACTCTCACTCATGCTGTATGGAAGGAAGATACCTCTCTCCACCCCACTTCAAGCCTAATGATGTCTTCTGTTGTGAAAAAAACAAGAGGAACTGGAGTTTGAGAAAAGTAATGGTGTTCTTTTGATACATGGAGAGAGGGGGAAACGTTTCCTCCATTAACAGAAAGGTATGGAGAGTTAAGTGAGGGCATTATTAAGTAAGGGATCTGAGAGGTAAAAGATTCATTGACAAGGACCTAGTAAGAATCCACTATGTGAAATGATATTATTTTAGTATTTGTTGTCTATCTATGCTCAGTCAATCATTGCTTGCCATCACCCACCTTTTTGCAAAGGCCAGTCGCTATCACATGAGGCTAAAGCCCTGTTAGAGACACCTCCCTATCAGCTTCCATCATCTCTCCTGTTAATATCCCAGCAGGAATGATGTCTGTTTGTACCAGATTTTGCTTCAATTTCCCCTTCACACCAGTGACCCTAAGAAAATGATTTGGGACTTATATATCTTGTAGAGTAATAGTAGGAAAGGTCCTGGCATTTAGTAAGAGGAAGCTGATCTTAATAAGTTTAAAAAAACACACAAACCATGAACTGTGAAGGTAATGAATGACACTTCTCCTTTATATCATTATTTTATATGTCAGTGCCTTCTAAATTTTGGTTCCCTGCCCCTACTTTAAGCATTGCTTTGATGTGAAAGTAAACTTTCTTTACCTTTTGCAGGGGCAAAGAGAGCTGTGAAATTGAGTTGTTATTGTCATGCTGCAAAAGCAGACAGCTCTGATTTGCAGGATTTTTCAAGATTTATATTTTTAAATGAATGGATCAAAGTGCCTCTTCCCAAGTAATCTATTAATTAAGGGATTATTGTACCTCTGGCACTCCCAACAATTTATCAGTTAGGCATGTAGGAATCTGATATTCTTTCCCTCATTTTCTCACCCAATTAAGAAAGAGCAAGTGAGTTCAGATGACTTGTCTGGGGTCACAGAGCAAGTCAGTGGCAAGCCCCTGGGTCTATTAATTCCAGCCAGGCAGACTACATAGAGCATTGCTATGAGGCTTTGCTTACTCAGGGACTTCTGAGTGGATGGAAGTCAGATATTTGCTACTCAGTTTTTTCTCAGCTTGAGACCCACTGACCTGCAGAGGATTGACTGAGTGTTCCACATCAACAAGCCCGTGAGGGTAACTTGCTAGTTAATTAAACCTTGGCTTACAGTTTCTCCCTCAGTCTTAAGCAATACCTTGGGATGAATCAAGAAGACATCACATTTTCAAATACAGTAAAAATGACTAGTACAAATGTGTTAGCAGCCCATGCGTTCTTCAATTTCCAAAACCAAAGAGTGGTTTGAAAATTATGGCCATAATGTATTTCATAACTCATGAAAAAATCTGTGATTTATGTTTATAACTCTGAAGGCTTCTCAAACCCTGTTCACTATTGATCGCCCCAAGGACTCTAAGAGTAAGGAGGGTATACTTTTTTCAACTACAAAGTAATAGACAAACACAAGTGTGTTTAAATCAATTTCATCCATATGGAAGGATACACAATAAAATAATGAAAGCTCATCCTCACCTCTCTGTAATTATACCCCCAGAGGTAGCTATTCATCCAAGGTGGCATATATTTGCTATAAATTTTCAAACTTATGTATTTGTATACATATGTACATTATACAAAACTAAGACTATAGTATATTTAATTCTTAGCAACTTCTTCCTGCTCATTCTCATTTAATGACGCTCCAGCTTTGCCATGCTCAGATGAAAAATATGTTGTCATTCTCAACTCCTCTCACACCCAAACTAGTCCATCAGCATATCTTATTGATTCTACCTTCCATATATGTCCATAAATTATCCCCACACCACCACCATTGTATTGCATGTGAATTATTGCAGTAGACTCTTAAATGATGTTTGGCTTTGTCCCTTAAACTACTCAATCCATTCTCAAAACCAAGCAATCCTGTTATAATGAACTTGGCACTTTTGCCCAAAAAACCCCAACTGACTTCAGATCTCACTCAACATAAACTCCAACAAGTGGTAATCAAGAGCAAGAAGACTCAACACAACATGACCCCCCTCCACACACCATTTCTCTCTTCTCTCTCACTCCGCTCCAGTAGCCTCAGCCTCCTTACTGTCCCTCAAATACACAGACACAATCCCACCTCAGAGCCTTCGCACTTGCTATTTCCTCCTCCAGAATAACCTTCTGTCAATTAGCCATGTGTTTAACATCCTCCAGGTCTATAATCACAAGTTGCCATTATAGGGAAGCCTTCCCTGGCTGCCATATCCAAAATTTCAATGTTCACTGATGTGTCACAGCCCATTCCACACTTCGTTTTCTGTTCCTTAGCATTATTCATTATCTAACATGTTATACTTTCATTTATGTAACCTATGAGAGCATGGATTTTTTTCACTATTTTAGTTCTGGTTTCTAGGAGCTACTCTCATTTTTGAATGAACAAACAGATGAAATCAAGAAATAAGCCAGCTTTTTTTTTTCACTTAACAATTATTTCATATAATTGATCATTCATGACATTACATATAGAACTTTCTATAACTACATGGGCATACCATTTTAATTTAACCACTTGCTATTGAAAAATAAGCTATTTCAAAATATTTTTCTTATTAGAAACAATAATAAACATCTTTTGACATACATATTTCTGTCACATACAATTATATGTCCTTTGAGTCTAGTTTTATGGAGAAAAAACTGAAGCCCAAGGACACCATGGAGGTTGTTGATGGTTAGAAAGTAAGGAAATGGCAAAATTTGTATCCTCAGACCATGGTCTAGCACTTGTTTCCATATCTGAAGCTGTAATTCACCATCTGTTTGTTAAAAGGGTGTCTGATCCTACTCTCTCACCAACTTTATTTCTTTAAAAAATAATAGATCATTGCAGACTTTATTGATGACTAGTTGCAGTGAACACTGTGAGACTGGCCAAAATAAAAGAGAAAGGAGAAGAAAATATCAACAATGAAGTCATGAGTGATAAGTAAGAATGAGGGAGGCTGATAATAATTAAACCTCAAACCTCAGGAAAGAATGAAAAGTGAATAATTCACATAAATATGTAAGTACAATGGATGTGGGAAAAGGGTGGGGGTGGAAGGAGCATGGCTATAAAATATTAAAAATTTTAAAACAAGCTCATGAGAAAATTGTTATGCTAACAAAGGGAAGGTAGCTGGACACTATGATAAGTTAAATGGTGAAGCTTTGTGTGACTAACAAGAATATCCTCATGAAAGTGAAAGCTTTGTATAGTTAATTACATGTTGAAAGGAAAGACTGATACTTATACAATGCTTGTGTCTACAAAGATGCATTCTGATTAATAGAATAGCTTAAAATATTTTAATGTCCAGAATTTTCACTCTTTTCTCTGAGTATGGAAGATGTAAGGAATAGTATTTAACCTTCATGTGGTCTGTAATTGAGAATGTCTATCTGTGAGAGATAACATCATTGTTCTAAATTCTTCATGCCCTCCTGCTTAAGAACTAAACATTCACATCCTTTGTCATTTCTCTTTGCAGTTTCTCCCACTTGAGTAAGCAAAGACTTCCCATCCCCAATATTGGGCATACTTTATGACTTGCTTTAGTCAATGTTAACTGTGAGGAAGTGACAGTGTGACAGTTCTGGGTTGAGGTCTTAAGAGACATTGCCTTTATCTACTCATGTGTTTATATTTCTGTGATCACCATGAGAAAAGCTATTCATTCAACTTGGGCCTGAGGATGACACACAACAAGTAGAGAAGAATTTGAGTGAAGCTTAGAGCCGTGTCCAGACAACAAGTACAGACCAATCAGTAAGAAAAGTAAATCTTGAGTGTTGTAAGTCATGAGTTTTGGGATGGTTGTTATGCAGCATTATTGTTGCAGTTGCTGACTTATACACTATCCAAAGGATTGCTCTGGCTCTCACTCTCTGTATCAAAAGGATAATAAAGGTTACAGTCATGCAAGAGGCTGACTTCAAGTCCTGGTGTCATCACTTTCTGTCTGTGTGACCCTCAGCAAGTTAGTGAACCTTTCTGAGCTCCAGCCTCTTAATTTGCAAGCAAGGAGCAGTAAACATAAGGAGGTAATGTATGTAAAGCACTTGACACATAGTAAATCTTCAATAAATATTAATTGGTATTGTTGCTAATGCTGTTGTTATTATCATCCCTACCACCATTCAGATTTTCCCAACCAAAAGAGGTCTCTCTTGGCTGTGTCCTTTATAGTGATTTTGGACTTTCTGGGAAGCATCCCTCACAATAGCTCCCTTGCCCTGAACTGCCCTCATCTCAAAACTCTGCTCTAATTTTTGGGCTTTGAAGTGACATTCAAAGGTATCTCCTTTCATGCTCTTACCACCTTCAGGAACTGGTAAAGGAAGAGAGCCAAAAGGAGAGAATAGCCATCCCTCAGTTTTTAGATCCAAACGCTGCATTCCCAGATAAGCAAACCTGCCTGCACTAAGATTTCAGATTTCACTCATCCCTAAATCCCTAGCTCACAGTAACCCTTTTAAGGGTCTCCAGGACTTCCATGAAATTTATTGATTGATATAACTCAGTTCACATACACAAGTGGGTGAAGCTTTATCAAAGTTGAAGAGCCTATGCAAGCTGGGTAAAAATAATTCCTGAGGAAGTTCCTTTATCCAAACCAGCAGACATTTAAATGAGGACACAGCCATAAACATTATTGACTGCAAACCCACATGGTACAAAATAAAAGCAAGAGCCTTGCCGAGTCAGACAGTTATATGCGGCTGTAAGTCTCCTGAACTCTGGACCAAAGACATTTTTACCACCACACTGCCTTCCACATGGGAAGTTATTATTAGTAATCTTCCAACTCCTCAAACTGCAGGTCATGGCTCCTAGAAGAAGGAGAGAAACCCATTGGGAGAAGTTTAGAGGACCCCTGAGGCCCCAGGTCATGCTGCTCCACTGAGTTCTTGGATATCCGTCTAGAGAGAGACCTCTTCACCTGCCTGGTTTTTCAAACTATAAAGAAAATGCCAGAGAAAATAATTCATATAAACGTTTTAGGGACAAAAAACTGCTTTTGCAGAGACAACAAGCCCCCCTGAGAATCTTTAAAGAATAATAATGAGAAGCACAACCTTTGATTTTGACTGCACTATTTTCCATTTTAAAATCAGGCACCTCTCTCAATGTTAACTTCTAAAATAGTGTCCCTCAACCTTTTTTCATTATTATTCCTTTAAGGAGCATTTTCCCCCTAATCACCCCCCTCCCTGAAATATTAACACCACAGATAAACTGCATATGTGTTGAATGTATATATGTCCTTCATGCAAAAATATAGTAACATTTTCACCCCCTTTCTCAAGACCAAATTTTGCCCACTTCCAAGTGATATCCCCAGTGTAAAGGCATGCCCTAAACAAAGTACTATATGTAACTCACATATAAACTAAGTCAGGTAATAAATGTGAAACAGTGAGAAATATTTACCTTATATTATTCTGAAATTTATTAAGAGCAATTTCCTAGTATTTGTTATATACTTTTATTTATAAAATAGTAATCTACAACCCTTCTAAAACTCACTAATTACTTTTTTTGGTTGGACTCTAAGCATGGCTAAAATCTTACCTCTAAAATGAGGTTGGTGATCTTAGAATCATAGGTATTGACAGTTAACAATGTACCATAATTCTGTCATCCCCAGAATGACCAAAGGCTGGGGTATAGCAAATGGTTTCATCAATTAGATACCTTTTACTCATCTTGAAACTATCACGTTAACAGCAAATTCTGGAGAAATGTGTTGGCATAAGAGGTATGCAGCATTTATTCATCTTCCTAATAATGTCCTCATTTCCTTGAGGGGAACTGCTGTGTCCCCTGTGTGCAGGACAGGTGGTATCCTAAATCCAGGGGCCTCATGCAGGAGCATTGTTCGCACTGCAAATGCCTGAAAAGCCAGAACCTTCTCATCGCTCCAAAGAGAAGTTATGTGACTGCACTTAGCCAATGAAGCATACTCTTCTGAGACTTTGAACCTTGTACAAGTAAGACAAGGAAAAAGAAACAGATGTGATTTATTCACCCCAAGGGGCCACCCACAGCAAATAGTTGCAGGTATGAGCTCTCCTCTAAGGGAACTACTTTTCGGCTTTATGGAGTTATCCTTATCTTTTCTCATTCCACAAGCCCAAGTACTACTCCTTTTTAATTCCTTTAGGCCACTGTTTCTTTCCAGTACCTGTTAATTTTCTTTAACTGTTTTGGCTTCAATTATCCAGAGTTGGTTTCTGCTTTTCAACACAAAGGAATTTTAAAAATTTCAGAAATTTGATAAAAGATGAGTGGATCAGTTCCTTTGCTAAGTCTCAGGATTCTAAAGCTGCACTATCCAATATGGTGACCATTAGCCACATGTGGCTATTTAAATTTAAATTTAAGTCAGTTAAAATGAAATAAAAACAAAAATTAATTTCTTGGTCATACTGGCTGCAATTCAAGTGCTCAATAGCCAGAAATAGCTAATGACTGCCCTACTGGGCAGACCAGCCACAGAACATTTCCATCACTATAGAAAGTTCTCTTGGATAGCACTGTTCTAAAATGGCCAGGGGCCATGAAGGAAAGAGATAGGTGTGTATTAGTCAGCCAAAGGGGTGCTGATGCGAAATACCAGAAATCTGTTGACTTTTATAAAGGATATTTATTTGTGGTAGAAGCTTACAATTACCAGGCTATAAAGCATAACTTACTTCCCTCACCAAAGTCTGTTGCCACTTGTTGGAGCAAGATGGCTGATGACTTCTGCAAGGGTTCAGGCTTCCTGGGTTCCTCTCTTCCCAGGGTTCATTTCTCTCTGGGCTCAGCTGCTCTGCTCTCTCCACAAGGCCAGCTGTAGACTATCAGGCAAATGGCTCGTCTCTCTTACCAGGGCCTCTGCCTCATGACCAAGCTCCTCTTGTTTTTCTCCTGCGAGTTTACTTCCCTGGGCTCCAGCTCAAAAACTCCAAACTCCCCTGTCTGTGGTGTGGCTTCTCTGTGAGGCCCTGCCCACTTTGAGTAGGACTCAAAGTCCTACTGACATGGCCCAATCAAAGCCTCAATCATTATTTAATCAAGTAAAAGTGAAACCTCTGAATCCAGTATAATCTAATATGCCCAGAGGAGCAAACCAGTTTACAAACATAATCCAATATCTATTTTTGGAATTCATAAACAATATCAAACTGCTACAGGTAGTATCAAGAAGTCCTCAGAGAAAAGAAAAATTTGTTAGTGGGAATAGAATTTAGCATTTCCATGATTTACTAACTATGGTGAAATGTCTGGAAAAAATGGGTATGAGTTTGCATAGTACCTGGTACATGGCAGAGCTAAATCCATATGCAATGAACAAATGACTGTTATGTCAGAGGCTTCCTGAGATGGGACAATTAATAAATCTTCAATCTGTGCTGGGTCTAGACTCTTGTTATTTACCTTCCACATGCCACTTGGAAGAAATTAAGGAAACAAATATTACCTCTTAGGGTTCTGTAACAAGAAAAGCTGAAATTAGATGACAAATATGAGTGCTTTAAAAAGTGTGGTACCAGAAAGTAGCACTGCATAGAGTGTGTTCCATAGATATTCAACGTGCTAATTTATTTTTTAGGTAAGTATCCCTGGTAAAATAGGTTAGGGAAACAAATTCTATATTAAACAAATGTAGGAAGATAATATTTTTGAGGGATGAACCAATATCATTTTCTCCAGACAGGTGGCTTTCTTCTCCCCACTCCTGCACTGCCCCAATTAAAGGAGTTATTCCTTTCTGTGTGCAGTGCCTTAGGGAGGTCTATGATACAGTGGAAAGCAGAGAAAATATCTGCCATCCTACAGTTCACTTCCAAAAGTCTAAGCTCTTAGGGGAAAAGACAGGACTGGAGACAAAGGTGAATGATATGGGAGAAATATTAGTAGTGAGAGCAGTGCCTACACTCTGCCCTCTACCCATCCAAAAAAAGATGCTTCTCTGGACTGGGGGAAGGAGAGGGGAAAAAAAGAAAACTAAATTGATGAGAGTATAGACAGAGAGTATAGACAAAGGTGGTTTCTGGAATGAAGTGCTCTGAGCCTCTCCCCCTGGAAGGTGCAATTGCCTTAGATGAAATGGCCGCATGTTCTAAATAGTAAGCGACTGCCTCCACAGAAGAGTGCTTAACTAGCCTCACAGAGCAAAATACGGGCATAATGGTCCCAGTGCAGCCACTCTCAGCAGGAGAAGAGGGAGCATGGTGTCCAGAGGCACTAGGCAGATAGGAAAAAACTTTGGTCAACTATTTATTCAACTGTGGTCTGCCTTAACTGAAAATGCAGGGCTATACAGGGTAAAGGAGATATCAGAGAATAGTTTGCATGGACAGATATCTAATAGACCAGATAGGCCTACCTTTGGGGCAAAAGAACTCTCAAACAAAGCAGAGCCCCATGCTGAGTGCCACTGTCCAGTGAAGGGCTTGCAAAAACATTTACTTGCTGCAAACTGGATCTAACAGGTATTTTGCGTCTGCAGGAGATGAGTGGTCCCCCCTTTTTCTTCACATGGAATGGAGAATCAGGCTTGGGCAGGAACAGCTGGGCATATCATGGATCAAGCTCCAGAAGAGAGATCCTGGCCTTTTGCTGACCTTTCATATAGGATTATCAAGTAAGCCGCTTTGGAAACAGGAGCGTCTAAGTCTGGGTGCAGTTTGCTTAGAGGAGAACCGTACAAGTGCTGGTGTTGTGGATTGAATTATGTACCCCAGAAAAACATGTTTTAATCTTAACCCATTCCTGTGGGTATGAACACATTGTAAATAGGACTTTTCATTAAGGTTATTTTTAGTAAATGTGTGGCCAACTCAATCAAAATGGATCTTAAGCCTGTTACTGGAGGCCTTATAGAGAAGGACACGGAGAGAAGCCAAGGCAATCAGCCAGAAGCTGGAATTCAACGAAACCCAGAGGAGAAAGGAGAAGATGCTGCCAGGTGACAGAAATGCCAAGGAATCCCAAAGATTGCTGGCCAGCCAGAAGCTAGTGACCCAGGGAGGAAGCAAGCCTTCTAGCCTCTGACATTGTGAGCCAATAAATTCCTGTTGCTAAGTCAACCTAATATATGCTGTCTCTTTAAACAGCTAGGACACTAAAGCTGCTGAGGTCTTTTCTCCTTGGAGCATCTTGCAACACACTCACAAAAATGCTTGTTCAATCATATGGCTTCCCCCTATCAACTAATTTAGATCAGGTTATCAATGGAATGCAGATGTGAATGGCCTAGAGGCAGAAAATAAGGTGGAGTCCTTTTGGAACATAGGTCATTGCCATGGGTATGCGCTGCCTATGCCAGTGTGTTGGTACAGAGTCCTAACTAAGCTGAGCAGGACTCGATGCCTCTTGTATGTCAGATGGTGCTTGCCCAAAATGAGAGCGGAATAGTTGAATGGTAAGAAGAAGAGGAAAAAGGAAGAAATATGAAAAGGAGGGCCTCTAGCAAATGAGGCTCTGAGAACTTCCACTATGTCAAACCATACATATTTTGACATATTATATATGTGCTCTAATCAACAAACTGGAATATAGAGTTAAATTTTATTTTTAAATAAGTACATGCTTAATATAAATATAAGAAATGCCCAAAGATAGCATTGCAGAATAGGTGAAATTACGCTTAAGAAAAACTTACAACATGGAGAGCTGTTTATGTTATATTAAAATTTTAAATAAAATATATTCCATGAATGGTATGATCAGTTATATAAAATTGCTACATATATAGAATATATTGATAGTTACAGTTATTTCTGGATGGTAGGTAGCACTAGTATTTTAATCTTTCTATTCTGCTAAATTTTTCAAATTTTCCATAATAATTATGCATTAGTTGGATAATGCAAAAATGAACTTTACTTGAAACATTATCTGTACCCTTAATGGTTTTAGAATTAAGATATTAATTAAGTAAAAGTTAAGTAGGTCTGACATGATTAAATTTTAATTTTTGAATAATTACCCATTTACTATCCAAGTCATGTAATATTAATTACATTCAATTCATTCACTTGATTATTCAGCCACCCATTTCTCACTTAGTCTTTCACTCTTCGAATTATTTTTGAAGAATGCTTTATGACAGGGTCAGTAAACTATAGCCCAAGGGCCAAACCCAGCACGCCACCAGGTTTTGTATGGCCTTCTGGCCAAGAGTGGCTTTAACAGTTTTTAACTTGTTGGAAAAAAGAAAAGAATAATAATATTTCATGATGTGAAAATTATATGAAATTCAAATTGCCTCTCTGGGTCACAGTTTCCTCATCTCTAGAAGGAGGAGGTTGATCCAAACTATTTTCAGGTTTTCTTTCTTACTTCCAGTGTCAGAGGGCATGCAGGCAGTAAATGCAGTCCAGGGATGCAGCACATGGTGGCTCTAGGGATTGCTGCACGATCTAGAATGGTAAGGGCTCTCATGACCACCTCAAGGGAAAGAATATTGTATCATTCATTCTGAAACCTTACCCCTGCTATCATCTACCTAATGATCTGATAGAATTGAAAAAGCCCCAGTTTGCTCTAGCACATAAATCGAGATCATAATTGAGGTGATATTCATAACTTTCAGGCATGGTTTCCCAAACCTTAATGAACTCACCTGGAATTGCTTTCTACCATAACTACATGTACATTCATTTCAGAATTTTAAATATTCAGAGACAGACCAGGCCAAAGATCTTTCAGGTGAATCTCTGTCTCTCAGACCTTTAGAACAATGACTGAGAACTTCCTAATGCCTCCAGGCTGCCTAATATAAGTAAGAAGAGGCTTTTGCTGTGTTTTAATGACTCTAACAGAGTCCTTAAGTAAAAGAATTTATGATGGATTTTTCAGTTTCTTCTTAATCTTATTATTCATAGAAACATGCTGGTGCAATGATGAAGGCAAATAGTGGATTCCAAAATTAAAAGCTAAAGGAAACTTGATAGACTGGTGGTGGATGTAGGCTAACAAAATTAAATTTATTAGATACATGTCTGGAAATGTGCGTAGTGTAGGGAGCCTTTTCTCTCTAGTCAAGGAGGGCTATTTCACTTTTGCATGTCAGCGTCTTGCTCTCTGTACTAACTTTCTCTCTTAACCTTGAATCTTTGCTTCTCAGTAATGTTCAAACTCTCTTAAATACATTTAAAATACTTAATTCTGCTTAAAAATCCAGGTCACAGAAATTGCATTTAAAACTGTATAATTTCCTACACCATGTAATCCTAACTGTCAACCTTTCTATGTAAGAGTTTCCCAAGATGGGAGGGGACAATGAAGAAAAGATTCACCAAGTTCCTCTCTGCCCACAAGCCAGTTTCTCATTTTATGGATATTCTCATGGGAGATATTTTGAATATACCATAAAATTAAAAAATAATGATTGGTTCCACAAGGCAGTTAATCTATTTAATAACATGACCTACTGATCCAATTTGAATAACAGGAAGGTTAGATAATCATATAACTTCCTTTTTTTAGTCATTTAAAGAGGAATGATTATTTAAATAAACACAATTAATTCTGAAAACAAAATTCTGCCTGGCATGGCTTCTTTGGTTACAGCTAAAACCAAGTCTTTAGTGGGTAGAAGGAAGGAAGGCATGGACAAAGATGTCAGGACTTTAATTTTTCTAAAACTCAACCCAGTGATTTGCCAGATAGGAACAGTGAAGGGCCTAGCAACATATCTGACAACTGGAAGAAAATATCAGGATCTAAGTCTTCAGATACATTTACATCTCACCCATTTCTTTCAGCCATAATTTATATATTGTAAGCAATTACCCATCACACTATAAAAGCAAGAAAAGAGAAAATTATCTTATCAACAAGAATTTTTAAGCTGAATATATAAACTGATATTGTGCAATTATCATAAAATGTCATTTTATCAATTATGGTAGAAAATGAAATAAAGTTCTCAGCCAATAATGGCTTTCCTTTTAATTACTACTAATACTAATGGGTAACTGATTATGGGTTATCATATAAGATGGAGCCACGGTACTGTGAAAGAGTTCACAGAAAGATAATAACCTTCTAATACCAGGTAATTCAGACACCCCTGTGGTCTGAGATAATATGGAGAAATCATAGGATAATAGTATTTAGCAGCTGATTGTGACCTTAGCAATCATCTACTGCAATTACCTCAAGTAACAAATGAAAAATCTATGACCCAAATATGTTAAGTGACTAGGCCAGGGTCATGTAGCTAATTAACAACAAAGATTAAAATTTAACATGGTTCTCCTAATATATCCAGTCTTCTTTGTACCTGCTGGCAATCCTCCAGATTAAGTCAGAATTTGTCTACGTATTCAAGACATATTTTTATGAAATAAGAAAGTCATCCTAATGTTAAGTGAATAAACAAGGGAACAAAAGTGTATTTATATCACATAATTGCAACAAGAAAGAAATATGTAAAAATGATACAGTAATTGTTTTAGATTCCCAGGCTGCTTAAAGCAAATACCATGAAATAGTTCAGTGTGAATAATAGGCATTTATTAGCTTAAAGTTTTGAAAGTGAGAAAATGTCCAATCAAGGCACCATCAAGATGATGCTTTCTTCCTGAAAACTGACTGCCCACAATCCTTGGCTCCTCTGCCACATGGCAAGACACATGGCGGCATCTATTGGTCCCACATCAGAACTCAATTTTGCCAAGTTCTCTGACACTTTAAAACAAAGATCACCTTCCCTCCAGCTTCCAATAACACATTTGTCATTTTTCCCTAAGGGCTCATCAGAAGTATCTGATATTGTATTTTCTACAATTTATAATCAGGGAATAATAATATTAATCATACATATTATATACATATATATAAATGATAGCTAATTATTACTATATATTACAAGGGAGAATTGTACTATTGTATAATATAAGAGAAGACAAAATATAATGTTATTGTATTATAAGATACATTATAATGTATGTATTATATATCATATATGATATGATATGTTATAATATATTATGTTTTTATATTATAAGAAAATTATATCAGTGTTTCCCAAAATATAATCTCTTTTTAACACAGTCCTTCCTTTAAAATAACCCTCAAAAAAAAAGAAAAAGAAAAGAAAAGAAAAAAGGAACAAGATGAAGAAACCAGCTTTGGAAATATTGCATGTTCTATCTCCAACTTGATGATTCTCGATTTACACCAGCATATTAAACATTTTGGGAAATGCTGCAGTAACAAAGCTTACTTAAATTTGTTTAAACATTCCCTTAACTTATTTGACCATAGCACTGTTTGTCAGAGGTACATGGTACACTCATTAAATAAGGTTTCATAGAACACACCTGGAGAAACTCAACTCTATTTAAAATTCCAAATCACCCTCTCACAAGAAGGTCAATAATTCAAGGCACTTAACTGAGAGCATTGCTTACAAATATTTTTATGGTACATTTATAAAATGAACTGTAGGTTTGAGATGTATAAATAATTGGGACTGTATCTAAGAGGTACCTTTTATAAACCTGTGAGAATGTAGTGAAATAGGCAATGAGAAGGTGATTTCTATGAATATTTGCCTATTGATTTTAATGTTCAAGATGATTAATTTTAATTTTGCCTCTGCCCCAAGGCTTTCTTATGGAAGATCAATAATATTATAATTAAGAACATCAATTGAACTAAGGCTAGATCTATGTCACTTTCCTTCTCAGTCTGCACGCTATTGCTAAAAATGGGATTAATTTAATGACCTTATTTTCATATTCAAGGCAGCAAACCAGCATACTGACTTCATAAATCCATATAAATAGCATGAATCGAAACTTGATTATGTTTACACTTTCCATCTCTCTTCTTTTTAAAATCAGCCCCATATTTAAACCATTTTCACTTGAATGTTTCCGTTTATCTCAACTGCTTATGTCTTAGCCTCTTTGTGCCTCAGTTTTCTCATCTATAAAATAGGAATAATAATTAAATGTGGGTTGAGAAGGGGAGCAGATGTTGAATATATATAGAATGTTTAATAAGGTGGATTGTAAATGTATGGAAATGGATAGAGTTGATGATAGCACATTATACTGAGTATAACTAACACTGCTGATTTATAAATGTGAACGTGGCTGAAAGGGGTAGTCTAGGGAGGTTAAAAAACAGACAGTGGAAATTAAATGATCTTGGATTAGATCAATAATGGAGGAAAAAATGCCTAAAAGGACATTATTGGGACAATTGAAAAAACTGGAATATGGGCTATACTCCTTATATCAATGTTATATTTCTTAAACTTGATAGTTATACTTAAGGTGGTTATATAAGTGACTGTTCCTATTCCAAGGAAATATTCATAGCATTGTTAAGTATTAGAGGAGAATGATATATGCAACCTACTAGCAAATGTTTAGGAGATACACAGATAGATGACAGATAGATCTGATCGATATAGATAAATAAATACAGATTATAGGTAGATATAATTAGATTAATGACACCAAATATAGCAAAATAGTTGGTAAATCTGGGTATCTGCATGAGGGTGCATTGGAATTCTGTATAGTGTTTCATGATATTTTTTGCAATTTTCCTTTAAGTTTGAAATTATTTCAAAATAAAAAGATTTTTAGAAAAATAATAGTGCCTACCATCAGATGTACAAATGTACAAAGTTAACAAGGTACTCCACAAAACAAACTGAGAACAGCGCCCAACATGTAGTTAGTGTTAGGTATTAGTTTGAAATGGTAAACATTTCTTTTTTCTTCCTCTGTTCTTTTTATTAGCAACACTATATTCTCTAAGTTATGCAACATGAAAATCATGGAACCATCTTTGCTTCCTCATTTACTTTTATCTTTTCAACCTTACAGACTACATACTCACATAAACCCACTTGGTCATTTTATAAAATTTTCCTTTATCATCCCTACTATACTCATACACACACACACACCACAAAGTACCCATTCTATGCATTCCATTTCAAAGTCCTTTTAGTTCCTTCTCTGAAATAACTGTTAAATCTATCCCTTTAATTCCCTCTGGTATTCTCATTCCTATATAAGAGTCCATTCCCTCACAACTCGGCTAGTAACAGCAGAGTATTTAGTCTCTCCACTTGAAAATGGTTTCTTTCCCAATCTACCCTGTAAATCATAGGCCCTATAATTCTCTTTTGATTCAATTATTCTCATCTTTCAAGCTATCAAAAACTTCCTATTTATTCCAGGATAAAGTCTAAACCCAAAAGACCATTCTAGGACTTCTGTGGTTTGGCTACTAGTTTCCCATTCCACATTCCCCACATGAAGTCTTCACTCCAAGTTTCATTTATACTATACAACTGGCATGAAATAACTAGGTCCCTCTTCTCTGTCTTTCCAAGTGGGACCCCCTGATTTTTATGGTTGTTTTTCTGCAGTTTGAATGTTATGTATATGGAGGTGGAGTTGTTGTTTTGTTTTTGGTATTTTTCTGATTTGGTGTTCTTTCAGCTTCCTGGATCTGTGGTTTGTTGACTGTCATGAATTTTGGAAAATTCTCAGCCATTATTACTTTAACTACTTCTGCTCCTTTCTCTCTGTTTTATTTCTAATATTCCCATTATGTGTATGTTAAACCTTTTGTGATTATCCCTCATTGCTTGGATATTCTACTATAGTATTGTCATTCTTTTTTCTCTTTGCATTTCATTTCGGGAGGTTTCTGTTGACATCTTCAAGCACGTTGATTCTTTCCTCAGCCACGTCCATTCTAGTGGTGAACTCATCAAAGGCATTCTTTACTCTGTTACAGTGCTTTTGATTTCTAACATTTTCTCTTGATTCTTTCTTAGAAACTCCATCAAGAACCTTATTCATCTGTTCTTGAAAGTTGCCTACTTTTCCATGAGAGACCTTAGCAAGCTAATCATAGCCATTTTAAATTCCCAAGCTGATAATTTCAAAATCTCTGCCATATCTGAGTTTTGTTCTGATGCTTTCTTTGTCTCTTTAAATCCTGTTTTTTCTTGCCTTTATGCATCACTTGTAGTTTTTTGTTATTGTTTTGTTTGTGTTTGTGTGTGTGTTTGTAAAGCCAGATAAGAAGTACTGGTTAATAGAAACTAGGTAAATAGGACCCGAGGATTTTGTGTTTATCTGGCTGGTGGGTAGGCTATGTCTAAAGTTTTCTGTAGCTGCAGGTACCAGAAGCTTCAGTTTCCTCTAGTGCCCTTGTTTTGTCTCTGTTGTTGTCTTTGGGTTTCTCTGGAAATTCCTTCCTAAATGGAGTCTGTGTCTTGCAGCTCCTTGATTGTAATCCACTTATTGTACCAGATCCCTACTGGAGTGATAGTAAGAGACTGGAGAGGGGACACATTCCATTTCTTATGATTAAATCTGTGTGGGGTTTTTTTTGTTTGAATTTTTTTTTCAGGGGAGGGGTGGTCAGAGTAACTAGGCTGTGACCTTCAGAAGTGTTTCTTAGCTTTTCTTTTCTTCCCTTATGTAAGGCTACAAGGGACTGGCCAATTACATTTCCCCAGGCCAAATAATGCTTTGTTAAAATAATCCCCCTTGAAGGCAGAAGAATAGAACACTGGATGTATTTGAAAATGGCTACTATTCCCCTGGGTGTATTTAAAAATGATTAGTATTATCCTCTTTCTCCTGGAAGCACCATGGGGTTTTCTTCTGATCTTTACAGTGCAGGTTCAAGAGGCAAAGCACAGATAAGAACAAGGGTTCTCCTAAGACTGGGCTTCTTAGAGTTTTTAACTCTTAAACTAATCCACACTGAGTCTCCAGAAATCCTTCAATTACAGTTTAAATGTTCCTATTGGTACGAGCGCCTGTGGCAGGTTTCAACTACTGGGCTAATGCTCCTGGCATATTGTAATTCTCCATATCTACCTTTTACTCCAGTTTTGTGGCAGTGGTTTGCCCTGTTGCATCATTTTTCTTATGCATGTAGTAAGAATTGTTGTTTTTTTTTCAGTTTGTTTAGCTTATTTTCTTGTTTGTAAGGCAGGAGTGATGACTTCCAAGCTCTTTACCTATTGAAGCCAGGACTACCTGATCATAAAGTCTCTGTTAAAATCTTATCTCTTTATAAATCTTCCCCAAAAACTTTCATTCTAATGTAAACCTTTCACCCTCTTCTAAATCTCCAAGTCTGACAAATTATTCATTTCACATATATTCACATGTTTTGGGGAAGGTCTATGCCATTTTGAATATATATAATATATATCCAAATGTTTTAGCAGAAGTATTTCATGTAGGGAAGGCAGATCCATATCCAAGGTACTTGTCTATTCCAGTAAGAATAAGCACTGCTCCTTCAATGACAGAAGCAGTCCAATGTAACCAACTTGTTACCAGGTAGATGGCTAATCTCTCCAGGCAATGGTGCTATATCAGATATTCAACATTGGTCTCTGTTGCTGGCAAATTAGGTATTCAGCAGTATTTGTAGTTACTCATCTTGGTAAGTAGAAACCCATGTTGCTGAACCCATGCATAACCTCCATCCCTGCTACCATGGCCATTTTTTTAACTAGTCCATTGGGAAATGACAGGCATGGCTGGAAGAAGAAGCTGACTTGTATCCATCCTATGCACCTGATTATCAAATTCTGCCTCTGCTGAGGCCACCTTTTAGTGAGCATTTATATGGGACACAAATGTCTCAAATAGTTTCACATGTTTTACCCAATCCAAGATATCTATCCACATATTTCTTCCCATACCTCCTTGTCACCAATTATCCAATCATGTTCCTTCCAAGATCCTGACCATTCAGTCAATCCATTGGCCCCAGCCCATAAATAAACTCTTACTTCTGGCCATTTCTCCTTCCAGGCAAAATGAACAACCAACTTCAATGCTTGAATTTTTGCCCACTGAGAGGATTTCTCTTTACAATTATCCTATAGAACTGTCCGAGAAAGGGGCTGTAGTGCTACATCTTTTCACTTTAAGATGGTTCCTGTATATCATTTGGAATATTCTGTAAACAGACCTGAGCTTTCTCTTCTTCAGCCAAAGGTGTTGCCTGGGAGAGAGAAGGCTATGTGGTAGAACTAGGGGCCATGGGCATTTAAGCTACTTCATTCAACTTATTTGGGCCTTCAGGGCCTGCTGAAGACTGATCTCATATATATAGCTTCCATTTGATAATAGAGTGCTGCTATGCATGCCCAAATTCATGGCATTGCAGGACCAACAATACCCAGTCCATGATGGGAAACTCAGGTTGCTTGGTATCTTGGTGGACTATGGTTAAGTATTGAGTCACAAAACCCAGTAGCAAGCCAAAAGCTGTTTCTCAAAGAGAGTAGTTGTCCACAGAATATGGCAGAGCTCTGCTCCTAATGGTCTGAATTGTGATATCTATCTGCCCTGATACTTAAAATTTCACCAAATCTACTGGATTATATTGTCAAAGTGGCAGAACAGCTTGCATGGTAGCCTGGAGCTGTTGTAGTGTTTCTCTTATACTTGGACAATACTCAAAATTAGCAGCTTTTTGGGTCACTTGGTAAATGGCCCAGAGTTTCATACCCAAATAAGGAATTTTGACTCCAAAATACAAATGAGCCCTCTAGGAATTGTGTCTCTTCACCTTGGAAGGAATATCTTAACATGCAATAGAGAAATGGACCCCTAGACATTTCTCTAAGTTGGAAGGCCACTGAATTTTTGTTGGATTTATCTCCCAACCTCAGACTTGTACATGTCTCACCAATAAGTCCATAGTAGTTGCTACCTCTTGTTTACTAGTTCTGATCAACATAATGTCATCAGTGTAATGGACGGGAAAGGCAATCAAGGTCCTTTTGAACTAGATTATGACACAGGATTGAAGAGATGATATACCCCTAGGTAGGACAGGGAAGATGCATTGTTGGCCTCGGCAGCTAAAATAAAACTGTTTTTGTTGATCTTTACTAAGAGGTATAGAGAAAAAATTATTTGCCAGCCTAATATCTGCATTCCAGGTATCAGGGGATGTACTAATTTTCTCAGTCAATAAAAACACATATGGAAAATCAGCTGAGATTTGAGTCACCACCTGGTTAGCTTTATGGATAATCCAGTGTCATTCCCCAAAGTCCATCTTTTTTCTGCACAGACCAAATAGACAAGTTGAGAGGGGATGTGATTGGAATTACTATCCCTTCATCTTTCAAGTCCTTGATAGTTTCACTAATCTCTACAATTCCTCTAGTAATGCAGTATTACTTTTTGTTTACTATTTTTGTAGCTAGAGGAAGTTCTAGTGCTTCTCCTTGCCCTTTCTTACCATAATAATCCTTGTTCCATAGTTCAGAAAACTAATGTGTGGATTCTATCAGTTGCTGAGCATGTGTATTCATCTGTAAAAAAATGGGTTCAGGAGCACACTGGCTCATGATGATATGGGCCTGAGCTAAATCTCCATTGATCACTTGACTTTCATAAGCCCCTACTCTGACTGACTGGTGGGCAACTGTGATGTTTCAGGTCTCTAGATATTATTGTCAGTTCAGCACCAGTGTCTGGTAATCCCCCAAAATCTGATGATTTCCCTTTCTGCAATACACTATCTCCCTGACAAATGAATGTAGGTCCCTTTGGAGAAGACTGGGAGATAGATTAACAGTATAAAACTTAGACAGTATAGCTGGCCCTTCCTTAAAGGATTCTGGGTCTGCAAATTGCCTTAAGTCTTGGAATTGATTGAGGGGCCATGACTTTATTGTTTTTGTGATTCAAATTAGACTTCTGTTCTCTAAATTTAGAACCCTTCCACTTTTACAAAGAAGTAAGGATTTACTATACTGACTAATTCTTTTCTAGAGACACCATGATCAACTAGCCAATGACATATTTCTCTGTGTATCATACTTTTCCAATTACTGTTTTGATTCCATTGTCCATTATACTAACCATGCTTATGTGGTCTTTGGCTATTAAGTGCCATCACTTGGCCCCTGCCACCCCAGGGACCATTATGCCCCAATGAATTTAGGGATTACTGTTCACTAGTAGCAGCTCCTACCATAATTTCTACAGAGAAGAGTGACCAAAGAGCCCTTGAAAACTCTGGGGCTCCCCTCACAAACTTATTTTTCACTGATGTGGTGAAAGGTGTGATTTCTGTGCCCTCCCAAGGTGAGTGAGTAGGTCTTACATGATAAAACTATTCTATAGTCAATCTCATTAAGCCTTCAGATACCTTCCTCTACAATATACATGGAAGTTCTGCCATTTGGACTTCCTTTAGTGTAGGCCAACCATGTTTCAGCCAACCAACCAATCAGAGACTTTAGTAATCCCTCAGCTAAAACAATGAATCTACAATCTCTCCTTAGTGAGACATAGCAATAAATTCAGCCTGATCTAACACTATATTACTTCCACCATGATTCCACATTCTTAAGATTCTCACAAATATCCCCCAGATTTCTGTCTATATAAAATGTTAAAAACATGCAGTTTTGGGGTATGTAATATACTTCCTCATGGGTCACACTTTGTACTTCACCCTTTGAGGCCTTCTAGGAATGAATCTACTTTAGTTGTAGAAGCAAAAACGGGTGGCTGGGTTAGGTACTGAAGAGAATGAGCAGTGCCTTGCAGGGCAACTACTTCAGGGGAGGCCTTACACTTTCTTCAGTCACATCAGGGCTGACATCCTCAGGCAAAGGTGAAAACCCTGCTGCTACTGTCAAAGAAGACAGCAGAATGCCTGGGTTTAATATCCCCAGCTCCATCAGGATCTGCTCATATGACCCCACTCCGTTTTTTTTGGATCTCATTCCTTCCCAATCAATGCCCTCACAATAACAGAAGTCACCCTGAGTTGGAAATTCCATTTATATTGTCATTCAGCCACTGACAGGATAAGGCTCTAGGCTGGGTTTTCAGAAATCTTGGCCCTGCAGCTTCAGGAGATAAGCACTTCTTTCAGGGCAGATATAGAAGCTTTTCGGTCATTAATGTGCAGCTTCAGCTGGGAATTTAAAGTCTTATTCTCATGCTTTTATTTCCACATTATCTCCTGTGCAGATCTGAGCAATCAGCCAATTCCATCGCTTTCCTTGGTTTGAAATGTTCTTAGGTAGCAAATACAGGATCACTGAGAACCTCATCTTTTATAAGCATTTGATTAGGAGTATCCACTGACAATATTTTGCATATCTCTATTCTCATACCATGCCAAAGACTATCAGTGCCGTCTTTACCACTGGAAATAGTGTCATTACTGCCTTAAATTATAAGTAGATTAGAAGACCAATTCCAGAAAACCTAGAACAAATTCAGAAAACTTGTCCTCAAGATTCTGTTTCTCTAGAGCCACTTCTAGTTCTAAATCTGTATCATTCAGAATTCAACCAGAAGAGACATTTCTTAAGAGATTTCTTGCAGGAGATTGTATATGATTGTGGGGGCTGGATAGGAAAGTTCAACATCCACAGAGCAGGTGGTCAAGAAGGGCAGGCTGGAAATCTTAGGCAGAGATTGTTGCCATCTACAGGCAGAATTTCTTTTCCCTCAGGAAACAATCAGTTCTGCTTTTAAGGCCTTCACTGATTGAATCAGGTTCACCAGGTAATCACCTTTACTTAAATTCAACTGATTAAGAACTTTAATCATATCTACAAAATGCCTTCACAGAAACATAAAGATTAGTGTTTGATTGAATAATGGGGCCTGGCCAAGTCGACACATCAAAAGATCATCACAATGGAATTTACATGTACTGAGGTAGGAAGATTGAGGGAGGAACAGAATAGAAGAAAGTTTCAGGGATTTGTTTCTGGACATGCTAAATTTGATTTGCCTGTAGAAACCCAAGTGAAATTATCAAGGAAATAGCTAGATATACATATTTTTATTTGAAGGAACTGGTGAAATACATTTGAGAGCTATCAGCTATTTAATATCATGAGAGTAGATAAGATCACTAAGGGAGTTAACCCTGTGGCATTTTATTGCTAACAGATTGGAGAGATGAATAATGAGCCACCAGACACTGGGAAGGGAAAACCAATGAGTTTGAAGCAAACACAGGAAAATGTGACATCCTGGAATCCAAGTGAAAAAAGTATTTTAAGGATGATATAATTATTACCATTATCAAAAACTTCAGATTGTTCAAATAAAATGAGAATGAAATGAATATTCAATTCAAAATTGTAAATGTTATTGATTATCATGTCACAATCTTATGATAAAATCATGATGATATGAATCTAATGGACTACTGATAGATGGTCCAGCCAAGACAATGAATGCTAGGGCATTCATATGGGGTGGAGAGGGGGAGGTTGAGATCTGAGACTCCATTTCTCCTAATGATCAAGTGGAGGAGAGATAATATTAATATAATCAGAAATATATGGAGCTTTTAGACTCCAGTGAATAGAGGCATGGAGGCCATGAAAAGCCAAGGTGGTTCATTCTTGATATCCTCTAATGTGATAAATAGACTATATGTATTTCTAATAGGGAATTAAAATTTGCTTTATTTTAATAATTCCATTATCCATCTTAAAATAATTGAAGAAATTCTTGGGTGCTACCACATCAAATATCCATTATAAAATATTTTGTAGTGCCTTTAAAATAATTTTCTTTAAAAAAATAAAATAAAACAAGTAACTCTGCAACAGACATTCTGTATTTATTCATAATGAAAATAGCTCTGTGACCTTTGTTATCACCTAGCTAATGCAATGTTTCAAGATAACAAACTCATCCAGGGCCTGGAGCAGAGAATTGATTACAAGTACAAGATAAAAGCAAATTGTGTGTGTCTGTGTGTGTGTGTCTGAGCTTGTTTTTTCTTCTTTACAATCAGGTGCTAATTCAAGCACAGATGATTTAAGCTATGAAAGGCCTTAAAGTAATTTGGAGAAAAGATAAGTTGTCCTAAATTTTCTCAAAGGCATTAGGTCTGTTTTAATTTTTTTCCCCAGTTTTTGAAAGTAAACGTCTTGCAAAATAAAACTGCCTATTTAACATAATTAAGAAAAACAAACAAACCTTTGATGGTTCCAGAAAACATTTATTGAGCTGAAATGATGATTTATATTCTACTTTGACCAGTGTGTGGTTATCATCTCAGCCAGCTGGGATGTTTCTTAAGGTAGACCTAGATCGGTTTCCTTCTACATAAAATGCTACAGAGGGACATATGTGAAGGACTGGCAATGACATCAAGGTCGCCAAAAACTCAAAAGTTTTCAGAAGTCAGGTGGACTTGTTTCAAGGTCTGTGAGTTTAATGGCTATGGAGCAAGAAATCCTCTCTCTCTGTCTCTCTCTCTCTCTCTCTCTCTCTCTCTCTCTCTCTCTCTCTCTCGCCCTTTTGCACATGGGACATGTGCACCCTAGCCTGCATGCACAAGCACAGACACATTGATGTACCTGGCAGTCTTCCTAGCTAGCTTATTTGGGTAGATGAACTGGTAAGTTGATTTTCCTTTCACTCCTCCTTATACAGTATATCTTCATGCTCCAACATTGTCTTCACCCCTTGAGTGCAGCTTCAACTATCTTGTCCCTTCTGCTTCATCATAAATTCCTGGCAAAACCACAACCCAGGTTAATCCCTGCCTGCTCCGCAACTGTATCCACGTAACTGAATGAGGCTAAAAAAAAGCGCTCCACCACACAGACTGGTTTCACTTTAACTTAATGACAATGAACCTAAGTTGTGTATTTGATGCTGCAATGTAATTACACTATTTTCTCTGGTCCATTCACACTCTCACTCCCCTATTGAACACATTCCCCTCGCTCTTCAAACCCTCCATGCCTCTTCTCCCAACTTCAGTCTCAACTGATGACCTTGATTCCTATTTGATTACGAAAAAAAATGGAAGTAATCAAAAGAAGAGTTACACATACTTGCACCATCCCACCTACCCACCTACCATAGTCTGCCCACTCACCTATCACCACAGCTGAACCATTCATGCTCCTATCTAAAGCTGATGCTTTTACTAGTGTACAAGTTCTCCTTCCTCTCATTCACTCATGGACGTCCCCCCCAAATTCTCCCGCTCTCTCCTTCATCACCAATTTTTCACAGTTTATTGGATCTCGCCAGCAAACATGTCATTTCTTCCACCGTAAAAGTTTTATCCGTATCCCACTTACTACTGTGCAATGTCTTAGCAACCTTTCAGGAAAACTCCTTTAAAGAAATGTCTATACTACTTGCTTTTTCAATTGTTATTCTCTCATCTACTCTTAAACCTATTTTACTGCAGCTTTCATTCCAACACTGCACTGAAACTGCTCATGTCACATTCCACAGCAATCTGGACATTAATTGGCAGCACTGAACACAGTTAGTAACTCCTTCTTCCTTGATGTATTGTCTTCACTGGCTTCCAGGAAACCACTAGAGATTCTCCCGATGTTTTCTGTCATCTCACTGGTTTTTCCTTCTCAGTCTTTTTTTTTTTTTCTTTTTTTCTTGTTTCCCCTCTTGCCCCCACCTTCTTAACATTAGAATGCCCCCAAGATTTAATATTCCACTCTCTTCTCTTTTCTATCTATATTGACTTCCTTGGTGATCTCATCAAAGCTTAAAATCCTGGGGTTATTCTAGCGACCTCCACTTCTCTTAGTCGGTCAGCCAGAAATCTGTTGGTTCTACTTTTAAAATATATGCAGACTCTGACCACCCCTCACCCCTCCCATTGCAACTATCATTGTCTGAGACACCATTATGTCTTGCCTAGATTATTGTCACTTGTCATCGGCTCCTATTTTGCCTCCCTCCAAGTACCTTTGTCCCTAGGGTCTATCCTCAACTCAAAAGCCCAGGGGATCCTTTAAAGCAGAAATCAGATCAGGCCTTTTCTTTGACTGAAGACTTCCAATGGCTCAACACTTCAGTCAGAATGAAAGGCAAAGTTCATACAATGGCCTAAAAGTCTCCTTATGATCAGTCCCTCTCCTTTAATTCTCCCCAGTCATCTCTTACTACGCTTCCCTCACTCACTCAACCCCAGCCTGCCTTTCCTCGGCCATAGGAGCACAGGCCATTCCCTCTCCTGAATCCCCAAATATCTGCATTGCTAATTCCCTAGACACCTTCTAGTCCTTGCACAAAGTGATCTTTCTCAGTGAGAACTTCCCCACTACCTTATAGAAAAATAGAACTTATCTCCCCACACCTCCCATGCCCTGCTCACATTCCTGATGCTCCGAACTTGCCTTACTTTTTCTGTTTCCATAGCAGTAATCACATACTTCTTAATTTGTCTATTTCTCTTGTTTGTTACTGTCTCTCTTCCCCAACTAGAGTTTAATCTCTTTGAGGACAAGGCAGAGACCTTTGTCTGTTTAGTTATATTCTTAGCACCAAGAACTAGGCTTGGTATTCAATATAAATTGTTGAATTATTAACTGAACTACACAGTGAGGAAACAGCTTTCCTGATCTCCCCGTCTCTCCCAGTAGATTGCTCCTGTCGCTGGACTCTCCCTGTACCTGCATTTGTTTCACTGAAACTTCCAGCTCAGTGTTTTTAATTGTTTGCTTCCCTAATAGGAGCCCCTCCAGGGCAGGGTCTGTATCCCTCTCTCTATCTCAGTGCTGAGAACAGGGACTAGCATCCACATGTATTTAATGAACATCTGCCAAACCAAATTTTCAAGGAAGGGATATTTTTCTTTTTAAAACTTTATATGCACATGATAGAATGTTGACAATTTCAGAAAAGTGGAGAAAAGGAAAAACTTCATATCCCATAATCAAAAAGGTCAACATTTATATATATATATATCCTTCTAATTGTTTTTCCATGCAAATATTTGTATGTTTGTTTGAAAGACTTTTTATTTAGTTAAAATTCTTTAACTCATTAGTTAAATTCATACTTATGCACATCTCTGTGTCCTGCTTCTGAACCATATTATAATGAGCATGAACATGAATGTTTAACATTACTTATACACATTATTTGGAACGGATGGATTGCATTTCATCAAGTGAGTGAAACAGAATGCTTGCTTACTGTACTATTGTTGAATGTTTAGGTTATTTCCATTTTTAAAGCAGCATTTTAAAAGGACTTTACTCAAGTTACTCAATAGTTAGACCACCTTGTTGATTCTGTTGTGCTAAACCAGAAAGGTGCCAAATTTTCCAGTTAATTTAATAAATAGCACCACCCCAGTCTCACAGCATGACAAGACAGATTAATGTGATGCCAAATGAAGCGTGGGAGAAGGGGCACCTTCAGCCAAACAAACAAGTTTTTATTCAATAAATATTTCCGCATTCCTTTAAGTAAATTTCCATCTGCCATCCAAATAAAGTCAGATATTTGCAAGGGCACAGGTTGCTATACAGGTTAAGAAAGGGTGCTTCCAGGGACCTTTTCCTTTCTGCCAGGTCTTTTATGCCAATAGCAGTAAGTGACTTGGTAACCTTTATTTTTTTGTCACAAGGGTCATATTCGTAACCGATTCAGACTCTTGGGGTAGCTGTTAACTGAAGTTCCTGCAGAAATACTGCTGACATACCTAGTGCCTGAGGCTATTGCACGGTCAGGGCAAGGAAGAATGAGCTCAGTGGCACTTTTTTTTTTCCTTCTTTCTTGTGATCCTAAGGTTCTTTCCTACTAATTTTTAACAGGAGGTTCAATCTGAAGTGAAATCTTGGTATTGTATTGTGGTACTTTTGTTTAACTTTCCTACATAAATATGTGAAAACATAATATACAATTTCACTTTCACACTGCCAGAAACATCTGATCAAATTAACTAACACAATAAAAAATCGACTCTGTATTGAAAATATACAGATTGGCTTTCCTACTACATTGTCAGATAGATTCTATGAGCTAAACATGGGAAAAGTTGTTCTGACTTCTCAGAAATGAGATATACATGATCTTTGTTCTCACTTTCAGGTAGCTATAAAGAGCTGATATTCTAATTTATGCCTAGAATTGCAAAAAATAATCCATGTTTAAAGACTTTTGACACAAAATCAAAGTTACAGGATTGAAGATGTTGGACTTTGAAAGATATAGTGTATTTCCAAGTAACTTATCTTTATTTTTCTTTTCATATAACTATATAATAGTAACAGCTGCCACTTATTTAGAACTTTCTTTGTCTCAAGCACTGTGATAAGCACTTTTAAAACGTTAGATAATTTAATTCCTCCAATAATCCTATGGCATACGTATTGTTATGTCCACTTTACAAATCAAAAATTTAAGACAAATAATTTAACAGGCCCAAATTACAATGGTAGAAAATGCTAAAATTATTACTCAAACTTAGAAGCCAATGTCACTAACCACAATATTCTTTCACTTGATTCTATGTCTATGTCACTCTGTCTCTTGCTCCATCCTTTTTTTATTTTTTTCCTGAATACATGTCTATATATGTTTATATGGGAACAAAGGGGGGAAAAAAACAACAGAAAAAGGTGTAGAGAAGAAGTGGTTTAGAATATATGGCTGATATTCAGAATGGGATCATGACTTAAAAGAATTGAGATGCTCTCAGAAGGCAAGCAACCAATTTAGAAAATAGAAAATGGCTACCAAGATTGTGAAAGGACATGTCCGTGTTTTCTGAAAAGCATTTAAGGATCAGAGATTACTTAGCCTGGAGAAGAGAAACTGGGGTAACAGTATTGAAAGACTGAAAGACTGAGATGTAAGAGAGAGCTTCAACCCACTTCAGCCCCCACATGCAGGAATATTACCAATAGGTAAAAGGTCTAAGAGTTACAAGAAGAGGTGACGGACATCCTAACAATCAGAAAAGTTCAAAGATGTAATAGGTTATCTCTGGATTTAGTGAATACCTTATAAGAAGAAGTATTTCTACCTAGGCAAATGATCACACGTCTGATTTGTTTTAAACTCACTGTAAATCCTTCCTGAAAAGGGAAGGCAAAATATAAATAAATTAATACAATTTTGGCTTTATTTCCCTAATCACTAGAACATTTTCTAGAACATGATAGGTGCTAAAATCATATTAGTCGAACCTATTCCATTAACATACAAATGACTACTTAGGGAAAGGGAGCAAGATTGTATAAGGGATTCAAGATGTGGAAGGATGGTTGGATTAGATGATCTTCCAAGTCCTCCAACCAAAAGATTCCATGATCTATTTACCTATGCAAATATTTTTCTATTAATAAAGCAACAGTGGCCAATCTGTATTTCTATATAACAGTTTTAGAGTTAACTAAGCTCTTTTACAAACCTAAGTCATTTTATCCCCATACTAGCACTCAGGCATAGGAGGTGAGGCAAGTGAGGCCAGTCCATTTGAGTGTTTTGACAATGCTACATCTGGTACACAGTACAGGCAGGATTTGGACCCGTGGTTAAAAGCAAATTAAGCTTCCTCTTTAGCAGCTGTAATAATTCCAGTTCTATCAGTCCTTCCTCACATGTTCTGGGTATAATCCCTTTCCACAGCAACCTGAAAACACACAGTTAGTCAACTATGTAGTGTATAAAGAATATTATTTTGATCATTTAATTTGATTAAGCATAATGTTTGCCATTTGGTTACAGACTTTCTATGGGCATGATATATTGAATAATTAAAATAGCCAATGAAAACCTATTATGTGCCCAGCCTGTCTTAGACCTTTTATATGTGTTATATAGTTGATCCCCACACAATTATAAGAGAAAGGTACCATTATTGTTCCAGTTCACCATGGAAGTCAAGGAAACATAGAGCAATTTGCCCAAGGTTACGCAATTCAATGTCAGAGCTGGGATTACAACTCAGGCAGTCTGATTCTAAAACCTGTGCCCTTACACACTACATTATCTGAAGCTGCTGTGACCATCTTTGCTACATCTCCCATCAAAAAAGTCATTATTTAACTGGAACACTAAGTCTCCCTATCTCAAGCAGTGGGCCAAGTATAATCACTGCACATGTATTGGACAAGACATGGGCATCATTGCCTATTTACTGGGAATATCACTATCTGGCTCCATTATTCTTGCCTTCACTCTTGTCTTACCTTTCCCCAGCTTTTCACAACATGGAACAGACTTCTAACACAACACAAAATAATTTGCAAGGTCAGTCTGTCTAGCCTGATTAGATATTGGGTAATACTCCAGCAGCATTGCTAGATCTTGGAACCAACTCTTGTTGATGGAGGCAGGGTCATTGTCATGTCACCATGAAGTAACATGGAGAAACATAGGAGCTATCTAATGATATCTTGGAAAGCACAGAAACCTTCTTTTTTCTTTGCACCTGAACTAAATAAATCCTTTTAAAATTAAAATCCTAGAACTAGAAGATTGTCAGCTCTTCTCCTCTAATAAAACAGTATTGGTGCAATCTGAGCCTGTCCAAAAGAGCATCTCCCCCTCCTAATATATATTTCCTGGCTATGGCCTTATCAGAGATTATTGAAGAAAACATATGACCTCATGAAAGCAATGGTAAAGATAACCAGTAAAATATTAGTGCTGTTATTTCTGCCCTGTGAGTTTGTAAGCAATTTTTTTTCTTCTTACTATTGCTCTGTATTTTTAAAATTTTGTCAAAAGGTCTGCATTACTCTTGTAGTTAGACATAGGTTATTAAAAGCAAAATTTTTAAAAGTGCCTGTCTTAATCTTGCATTGAATTATGCAAACCTATAAAATACATATTGAGATCATAGCACAGATAAGACACTGCTAGGCTCTAAAGATGAGAAGATAAAGACATGGCACCTACCTCAAAAAAACAAGTCTAATAATCCTTATCTAATTTTCCTCCCACCATTTCCTCTCATTATTAATGCCACACCATTCACTAATTTGTCAAACTTCTAAACTGCAAACATTTATGTTTTGTCTTTAAATCCATTCCATGAATCCGCTCAGTGATCATGTCATGTTTATTCTACTTGCATACATTTTTACTTAACTCCTCTTTACTTTATTCCTAGTTCATTCATACTTAATTAATTATTGCTGTAATTTTCCAATCATAAAATATTTCAACTAAAAATATCTAAGAGAATTTTAAATATTCATTCCAATGTCTTTCTAGGGGGAAAAAACCCACTGAAATCAACTGACTTGCCTCCAACTAATGAATACCAAAGCCAAAGATTTAAACCATTCCTCATGACTCCATATTTAGTTATTTCTTCATACCATCAAGCCCAGCACATGAATAATTGCACTAAGTTAAACTATGGACTATCATTAATAGTACAATTATTAAAATGTGCTTTCATCAATTGCTACAAATGTACCATATCAATGCAAGTTGTGGTTAGGGGAATTCTGTGTTTTATGTGTGATTGTTCTGAAAATCCATCACTTCTCTAATAAATAAAATTCTTTAAAAATTAAAAAATTAATCTTATTGAAGTTTTAAAATATATAGATCATTTACACTTCTGCTCTAGGATATATTTGGATTATACTCTTTTTCAGAACATGTCCTGTGTTTTCCTGTTTGTACAACTTGCTCAGGCTGTCCTCTCTAATTAAATGCCTTTAGATCCACCGTGGTATCTTCAACTAGACAGTCATTACTCAGCCTTCAACATTCAGATCAAATCCCACCTCATCCCTGAAGATTTCCAGAATCTCCCTAGCTGAAAAAGCTATCTTCTGAACCTCCACAGCAATTTCCTTTACCTATCTTATGACACCTTTGAGATCCTACCAGGGTTGGAGTTATTCTTGAATCTCTTCTATCTACCAATATTCCTTAAGTATTTTGATGGCTGGAACAGTATAGCACTAAATTTCTACTTACAAGTTCCTCGTAAGAAGAGAAGCATTATAAAACCAGATTGTTCTAAGTCTTAGACTTGGAACACTTTACCCAAGAGTTTATAGTTTAAAACAGTTGGTAACAACATCTTCATACTTGGTTATCCCCAGTTGGGAGAAGTAAGTGCATAACAAGTACTTGGAGGCCCGTACAAAGATAAGGAAATCAAAAGAGAGGGAAAAAGTGCCCAGGGTAGACAGAGGTAGCTTGTAAACATTGACTGTCACTCAATAATACCCGGGCCACACATACTCTTTCAGAAATATAACAGGCGACAAACCTGCCTTTCTTTTCTACTGCTGAAATTGACAGTTTTTTGCTGATTCTCCTGCCTCCATCCATGGGCTGTCCGCTGAAAACACTGCAAACTACTGTGTGTAGAACACATAGGTTTTTCTAAGGAGGTTCTGAATCTGAATTCTGAATCTAGTTTTAACATTTTAAGTATCTAGATCATAGCATATGGTTTCCCTTTATATACAGGCACACACATTTATATACAGAGAGAGAGACAGAGAAAAAGACTGATAGCTCAGTCACCTGAAGATAGACACAGCAAAAGGGCCAGGATTAGAATAACAGAGGTACAGCCTAACATTGGCTGCATAAATCTATTATTTTTTTTTGAGAAGTAGTGACAGTCCTCAGATTTGCTTATTTCCAAGGGGTTATATTTATAATCTATCACCTATCTGCATATGGGCCCCTTGCATAGAGTATATCTATAAGCCTGGCATGTGTCCTTTAAGCTCCTTTCAGGACCTATGAAGGACAAGTTGCTTCTGTTTCTCACCGCACATCTTCTCATTACAATTTGTTCAGAAATATATAAAATATATTACAAAACAGATTTTACTTGACTATAAAATCTCTTCCCAATGAGCTTTGTTATATGCACATGGTAATAAAAATAATTCTTTGCATTGAAGATGCCTTTGCAGTCCAAAAGCAGTCCCTTAATTTGAAATGTATGAGAATCGAACATAATTACCTTTTCTTCCCATGCTGGGATGAATATGGTTTTGGGCAAGGAATTAAAATTTTAAGTTTGCACTCTATGTTTCTGTTGATCTGGTTAAAATGACTTAACAATGAGCCAAAGTCTGAAATGTCCTTATGGCCTGTTAGAGTCCATCTTTGTGAACAACGCCCCTGTTTGAGGTTTCTATGGTCAGTGGGAAGTGAGAGACCTGCAGAAACAGACAAGAGGGGATCAAAGTGAGCAAACCAAGACTGCTTCAAAAGTTTAGGCTCTGTAGAAGAAAATAAAAATCTAGTTTCATGGCAAGGAAACAGTGATTGTACCTGAAGACTTGGGAACCTGCGACGGCCTAATTTAATTTACTATGGTAATGAGAAAAGGTCAAAATTAAAAAGGTCAGTTTTGCTTTGGAGGAAAAAGGCCTTCTAAATACCAAAAGATGCTTATTAAATATTCCTTCTGGCTAAATCCAAAGTACTGACTTACCTAAAGAAGAATTATTTCACAGATTTTGGCCATAATCTTACACCTGATGAATTTTGATTCATAAATGCTACTTAAGGGTAGACTCAAAATATCCTGCCTTTGATAAGTGCCCTATCAAACGAACAAAAGGCCTTTAAAGATTTAAATTCACTGGTAGAGATTTTATACAAACTCACCCAAAGCACCACTCTAATCCTAATTATTTTTCTTGAACTAATAAAATAAAATAAAAGATAAGGCCTTGCTGTGCTCAAAGGCACATATCAAACTTCAAGGATTAAAATTTAAATGAGTGAGTAACCAAAACATGCAGGCTGACAGAGTTTTAACACCTTGGTAAAGGGCTTGGGTATATTAACACTGAAACAGAAGGAATATAAGCTTTAAAACATTAGTACTTGATTTCCTTCCACAATAACATGTCTGAATTTATAAATCTATACAAATCTATTTAAAAATCTCTGAATCTCTGTGAGAATAAAGCAATCACTGGGACAACTGAGCCTCAGGTTTAAATTTCAGTGAGCAAACACAAGCAACTTTACTCTTCATTTATTTTCGCATTTTATCACAAGTATAATTTTGAGAACATAGTAAAACTGCTACTCAACTGGCATATAGAAGGACATAGGTACAAATTAATTGAATTTCATGGCTAAAAGAGAATTGGCTAAGGTGTTTGATTTTTTTCAAACTACAAACACTGCAGTTAAAAGTTTTAGCTTATTTTCCATTCTTTGAAAAAGAATATAGCATTAATGATTATAATAATGATAATAAGCATAATTATTCTTGGATGACCTTGGAGGTACAACGGCTCAACTTTACTTTTTATAATCCCAGAATATAATTTTGTACATTGAAAACATAGACTATCACAATTTTTCTGTTTTATCTAAGGCATTCTCCCTATAAATAGTACTTTTCTTTCTTTTGTAAACTAAATTTCTTACATCAGTTTGTTTTCTTCTTATGTCCCACTTTTTATTTTGAAAGTAGAATTTAGTAATTAAAAGTTCTGACTAGTTGACTTTAAATTAGTCAAAGGTCTCCTAGATGATTCCCACAGAAGAAACAATGCAATCAGTGGCATAAACAAAGAATTCAAGAACTTTATCAGAAAGGTTTTATTGCAAGTAACCTAAAACTGACCTTGAATTGACTCCTTCTGCTGTTGATACGGTATGAATTTAAATTAGGAACAAAGTAGAACCTGACAGTTTCATTCCACTGTTAACTGTAGTTTCCTGACAGAGGCAGCATTGTACCCTTAATACCAGGGTATGACAGGAAAAGGGAGAAGGGGTCTGAAAGCACAGCACCCTAAGTAGACATCTTCGTGCCTGCCTATTTATCTCAGTTCAGGAACAGTCCCAAGTTTTTCTTTGGAGAAGCCATGTCTCTCCCTTTTTCAATCCATTTGGAGCTAACTAACTTCACCTCAGGGTTCCAGGGATAATCACATGACCAGCATCATTGTTTGTGCTGAAAGCATGTAACCTGAGCTTGTTGCTACTGAAGGATTTCCAGATGCTATTCTTCCACCGACTTTTGTTGGGGGTAGTATTTAGTAATAAATTATGAGACTATCTGTGCGTGCTGATTTATCTAGTCCTCTTCAGCACTGCTGCTGGGGAAGAAATCCTGAAGCCAGGCATCCTAGGCTGGCTGCAGGGGGAGGGAATAGTTCTTTTCTGATGTTCTGGATCAGGGTTCGGAGGCATCTTGGAAGATTGGTGTTTAATTATCCCCTACCTTCACCCTGGGTAGTTGAATAACATGCATAAGTACAAAAATAAACTTATCAGCAAGGAACTGATAACATATCTTCAAGTCTTCACTTGTATATCAGCAATGAAAAGTTGCCCACTGTCAATGCTTCTAATCAGCATTGTACTGGAGGTATTCCCCAATAATACATGACAAGAAGAACACTTTTTAAAAAACATATCATTTGGAAAGTAAGATAGAAAACTGTCTTATTTGTATCAAAACCCAGGTTTAACAATTGCCTACCTAAAAAATGCAAATACACACACAATTAAACTAGTAAGAGAAGTCAGTATTCAGTCCAAAAAATCAATAACATCCCTATACATCAACAATTGGAAATATGGAAGTTTAAAATGTCATAGGCAGTAACAATGAAAATTATAAAGTACCTAGCATCTAATGAAAGATTGGTAAGACCTCAGCAAGCAAAATTATAAAATTATAAGACCTTCATTAAAAGACATAAAGTAAGATCTAAATAACTAGAGAGATATGCCAAATATGCAGACTGAGAAATGCAATGTCATGAATATATATTGATTCTTGAGAAGAGGAACTATAAATTCAAAGCAATTAAATTCAAAACACCTGCAGAGTCCCTCACTGAAATGACAAGGTGATTCTAAAATTCTCACTGAAAAGCAAATGATCAATTATAGCTAAACACTCCTAAAGAAGATCAATGTGGCTAGCTTGCCTTCTCAGCTATCAGGAAGTATTATGGAGCTATAATAATGTCAGTGTGCAGTTAGGCCAGGGGCAGACAAATAAAGCAAAGGAACAGAAAATGGAACTCACACATAATAGATAGTGCCAGAAAAAGTGATTTTTCATATATACAAAATAATGTTTATATGAAAAATAAACCCCATGACACACAGAAAAATAAATTCCACTTCAACTAAGCACCGGAATTACATATTTGAATGTGGTTAAAAGGGGAAATTTTAGGGTCTATATATGTTACTAGAATTTAAAAAATGAGACTGTGCAAAACAAACAGTGAACCCTAATGTAAACCATGAATTAGAGTTAATAGTACAATTATAATAATATTATTTAATCAATTGTAACAGATGTACTACACTAATGCAAGGTGTTAATAATGGGGGAGTATATGAGAACTTGTATTTTCTGTATAATTTTTCTGTAAACCTACAATTTCTCCAAAAAAAAAGGTTAAAATGAAAATAAATTTGAAATGCAAACTGTTTAAATTTTTAGAAGAAAAGTTAGACCTACAGTAGAAAAGGATCTCTAAAAGAAGCAGAAATTATTATCCTTAAGGAAAAAACTTGATAAATTTGACTTCACAATTCAAAAATTTCTGTATAAAAACATCATAAAACCATTAAAACTCAAGAAGATGGGGAGAAGATTTACAATGCTTGTGATCATAAACAGATAGTCACCAGAATATACTAAAAATTCTCAACATTTACATAAAGTAAACACAATAGAAAGAGGGATAAAGGATATGAGTTGTCAAGTTACTAAAACATAATGCTGAAATCAGCAACATATAAAAAGGTGCTATACCTGATTAATAAACAGGGAAATTAAAATTTTAAAGTTACATAGTAAAACTATTTTATACCCATTATATTGTCAAAAATTTCTGATGGGTGAATAATTAGGAAATAATTAGCAATTTGGAAATATCCAATAAAGTTGAAAAAGGACATAATTTGTGACCCAGCAATTCCACTTCTAGAAAATTTACCCTAAAGAAATATTCACACGTTTTTCAGAAAGAGACAGATATAAAAATGATAATTATAAGACTGTATGTAACTGTGAAAAAAGTAAAGAAATGACCATGTTCAATGTGTTCAATTCTATGTGTAATAACATCAACAATTCAAATATGAGTTACATTTCCATGTATAAATTTAGATAAATCTTAAAAACGTAATGTTGATGAAAAAGCCTTCAGAAGATACATTCCAATACATTCAGAATATCATTTATATAAATGATATATCATTATAATACATATCATTTATATAAAATTTAAAACTCACAAATCCATAATGTAATTTTTATGAACATAGTTTGTGTCACACATCATTTGCCTACCAAATATTTATTTTCTCCCTCTCCGTTACTAAAGTATTCAATTTGCTTCTGAGTGGTAGTGTTTGCAATTAAAAATGCTCACCACCCCAGACGCAGCCCAGGGTGGCCATGGGGCCAGGTCTGGACAATAATAGGTACAAAGAAGTCTATTGATAGAGCTTCTGGATTAGATCACTATTACTCCGATAAAAGGAGCAGACTCTGCAACCACATGACTTTTCCCATCACCCCCCTCCACCGCCGATGTTCCTCTCTGGAGCACAGATGCAATACCCCAAAGCAACTATGTTCTGACCGTCAGTATGAAGGCTGAATGCTAAAGTTAATAGAGCAAGATGCTGGAAGGCGTATTTGGGTTAACATCTGAAGGTCACTGATCTGCAGTCAGGTTCCCCTCAGTGACGTCTAAACTCTTCAACATGTCTTTCTTTTATGTGCTGTCAGAAGTACTCACAAGTGACTGTTTTATTAGCTTGATTCCTAAAAAATTTCATAAATGCAGAAACAAGAGAAAAAGAGATGGACACCAAAGTCTGAGGAGTTGGGGCCTTTGCCTTTACTGTAATCTGCACCTATTTTCTTCCAAAAATTATAATGACATAAAATTCACTCTCCCCTCTTTTTTCAAAGTGCCAGCCCTAGACAGTTTTGATACAAAAATTCTGGAACATTGTGAAGATGAAGAAGATAGCAGGAGATTATAAGAAAGTGTCAAGGATCATTCAATTGGAGGTGCAGAAGGACATGTAAAGTAACTTATGGATTCCATCAGTGAAAAAAAATTCTAAATTATGCTAAGCAGCAACAAAAAACTCATTCTGAACAGTCAACAAAAGAGGAGCATAGGTTAGTTGCTAGTTGATATAGGAAATGGCTTCACACTTAATCCCTACCTGCATTTCATTTTATATTCCTCAGCAACTGTAACCATATAATTAAAATATGTATATACACTGATTGCAGCCTGTTTCTGGCAGAGAATTGGAATGACATATTGGAACTAAAAAATTACAAATGTTCTAAATAGAAGAGAACACAAAGTTGAATTGGTTTTGTTTTTTTAAAACAGTCACAGTATTGTGAAACCAGATCCTTGTCTCTGACTGAATTCTCTGGAATCTGATCCTGAAAAGGAGTATGGCATGCAGAATGTAGAATATTTACTAAGGATCGATACCTGTGGAAGGGGAGGAGGGAGGAGGATTGGAAAGAGGGAGAAGCTGAAATGTGATGCAAGCCCCACAAAGCCTCTGCCAAGCCAGCAGGAATTTCAGAGTGTATATGGCTCATCTGTGATGACCCATAGTGGGCCAAAAATGGCTTGCCTCTATCCACCCCCCTAAAATCAGAAATTGGATGTGGACTGCCTGGGAAAAGCAAGGTCCTGCGTGAGTCAGATATCTGAAGCTAAGATAAACCTTGAAGGTTCTGACAACTGGAAGCTACCTCCTAACTGTACTCCCAGCAGCTGGGAAACACATCCATCCTTGAAGAGGGGATATAATCAGCAGATCTCCAGATCACCTAAATGTTTGTCCCAGGTCTATTAATAAATATCTGTGAGCTCTTGGATAAACCACTTGATGTGTACCTCCATTTCTTCATTTATCAAATGAGTCAGCTAAGCCAAATGTATTCTAAGGTCCTTAAAAACTTTAAAATTACTTTATACTCAATTTTTTGTAGTAGGGAAGGAATATCAAATTTTAATTTACTGCCACACCCTTTTCCAAAGAGCAGATAGAAAGAGTTTCAATTTAAACTAGAGGTTTTACCATTCTGTACATTTAAAATCATGGATTTGAGGGGAAAAAAAACCTAAGGATGTGGTAATGTCAGTAACAAGAAAAATAGCAATAACAGGAAAGCTCCGGGAAGAAGGCATCAGAGTAGGCAGTCAGGGCTCAACTGTCTCACAAAAGCAATGGAGAAAAGGCCAAAAGCTGTCAAAAGGACCTGCTTTGGGGGTCAGCAGACCAGGGTAGTGCCACACAACTCCCAGGAGGGTGAAAGACAGCAAGATGAAGAACAAAAAAACAAAAAACATGAGTTATCAAACCCCCATGGTGGCCAGGAAGGGCTCCCATTCCCCACCTCCAAGATATTAAGCCTGGGTAAAACCCCTGGCTCACTGTAGCCGACTGAAAGGGGAACAGACATATAACTCCCTGTCAGCTGTTACAAGGGAAAAGGAAGGAGGAATTGGGGGTGTTTTCTTCAGTAAATTATGGCAGCAGGGCCCACTTTGAATCTTGGCTCTTACCAGACCAAAACACAGGAAAACAGAGATTAGAAAAAACAACTCCATGGAAAGGTATGCCAATGAGCATAATCAACTGCCCAGTCTGGAAATTGCACAGAGAAATGCAGTTCTTAGGTTTCTCTTAACCCGAACTCTTAACTGCATCCCACTACTGAGTCTCTGGCCCAATTTCAATAATTTACGTTGGGCAATTTTAAAGACTTAGAATAAGTTGAACCAAATATCAAAGAAGAGTGGTTAAAAAAAAAAATTTTTTTAAAAACAAAAAACACAATAAGCAAGAAGGAGAAATTGGCGATCAGAGTAAATTCACCTACATATTCAGATTCTTAGACATCAGCTAAAAATTACAAGCCATACTAGGAAACAGGAAGAGATGGACCAGGCAAAGAAACAAACAAAATATCCTGAAGAGCTACAAGATTTAAGACAATTAATCAATGATAATCGCACAATTTTCCTAAATCAATTCAAAGAAATGAAAGAAAATGACAGATAAAGGATATTAAGAAGACACTGGATGAGCATAAAGAACAATTTGAAAGTCTGCAAAGAAAAGTAACAGAGCATATGGGAATGAAAAATATGATAGATGAAATTAAAAATATGTTAGAGACACATAAGAACAGATTTGTTTGCTCAAAGACAGAATTAGTGATTTTGAAGTGGAAAAGACAGGAGAACAGAAAGAGAAGAGAATGGAAAAAATGGAACAGGATCTCAGGGTATTGAATGACAACATGAAACACACAAACATACACATTATCAGTACCCCAGAAGGGAAAGAGAATGAAAAAGGGGCAGATAGAATATTTGAGGAAATAATGACTGAAAACTTTCCAAACCTTATGAAAGACATAAATATCAATATCCAAAAAGGATAACACACTCCAAACAAGATAAATCCAAATAGACCATCTCCAAGACACATATTATTCAGAATGACAAATATCAGAGATAAAGAGAAGATTCTGGAAGCAGCAAGAAAAAAACAAAGCATCACATACAAGGGAATCTCGATATGATTAAGTGATGATCTTTAATCAGAAGCCATGGAGGCAAAAAAAAAAAAAGAGGTATGCTGTATATAAGATACTGAAAGAGAAAAACTGCCAACCAAGAATTCTGTATCTGGCAAAACTGTCCTTCAAAAATGAGGGTAAGTTTAAAGTCTTCACAGGCAAACAAAAACGGTTAGAATATGTTATCAAGAGACCAGAATTACAAGAAATACTAAAGGGAGTGCTGTAGCCTGAAAGGAAAAAATGATGGTGAGAGACTTGGAGAAGAGTGTAGAAATGAAAGTTATTAAGAAGGGTAAATTAAATGGTAAAAAGACAGACAATAGTACAGTCTGACAACAGAAAGCCAAAGGACAAAATGAATGAAGTAATTAATACTTCTGCAGTAAAAACATTGAATGTTAATGGCTTGAACTTCCCAATCAAAAGACAGAGAATGATAGAATGGATAAAAAATATATATAAGCTATCTATAATTTGTCTACAAGAGACTCACCTCAGATGTAAGGAAACAACCAGGTTAAAAGTGAAAGATTGGAAAAATATTCCATGCAAATAGTAACCAAAAAAGAACTGGAGTAGTGAAACTAATATTAGGCAAAATAGATTTTAAATGCAAAATTTTTATAAGGGATGAAGAAGGTCATTATATTTTAATAAAAGTGGCAGCTAACCAAGAATAGCTATACTAAATATTTATGCACCCAACCTGAGTGCCCCAGATACATGAGGCACACACTGGAAAAACTGAAGAGAGAAATAGATGTCTCTATAATAGTAGTTGGAGACTTCAATACATCACTTCTCTGTATTGTATAAAACATCTAGATAGAGGATAAATAAACAGAGGGAAGCAGATGTGGCTCAAACATTTGGGCACCCACCTACCACATGGAAGATGCCAGGTTCAGGTCCCACTGCCTCCTAAAAGAAGACAAGCAGATAGCCACGCCTGCCACAACGAACTAGACACCACCCCCGCCATACCAAGCTAGACCTTTCCTTCAATGAGCAGATGCCACAAGCCAGCAGACACCATAGCCCACAGGGAACAGCTGTGGCTCAAGCCGTTGGGCACTTGCCTGTCATGTGGTAGGTCCTGGGTTCGGTTCCCAGTGCTTCCTGGAGAAGGCAAGGAAACAATGAGCAGAGAGAAGACAGAACCATCTGGAGGAAGAGGATATAAATAAAAATAAAAATAAAATA